>PGIR01000299.1:0-30760 GCA_002812735.1 Scedosporium dehoogii
CTTGCATTTTCTTCGCTGTGCTCTGTCTTTTGTGTCCTTCATGGCACGCCTTGGATGGATCGTATGTCTCGTATGAACTCCGCGGGCAAGGCAAGGGACCTCAGGCACTTACCCTATCCTTTCCCTTTCTGCGTCGAGAGAAGGATCGTGTGAGGTCATTATGTGCCTAGACTTGATGAGAACTTAACTTGTGGCCAGTTTACCCCTCTTTAGGAGTTTGTCTCCGAGAAGATATTGGGGACCTCATTGGCGATGAAGCGAGAGGCCCTGCTCTAAGTTACTATATCTCTCTACCAGTATTCTATTTTGAAAAGAAATGGAAATGCGAAGCTAATAAGATCTATTACCCTGGCAATTTCTATAAAAATTGTTCTAGAAGTAAGAGAAAACGGCCACACACGACATAAATACATTTTAAAGGTCATTGATGAAAATCCATGGTTCCGCAGGCGCTAGCACCTCCAGTCCCTGGGTACTCTTGTCCAGATTTCGTCCAGACCATTTGCAGTCCCAGAACGTGAGCAGCGCCCAGAGCTTGAAAAAGCTGTGGATATACGCAAATGCCACCTGGCAAATCATTAACGGAAAGTCCTCGGGGTAGCGAAAGACATGAGGGAGTAGCTTTACCGTCTTAGTCCAGGCAATCCAAATTAAGAAGTAAACGATGTCAATGCCCCGACTCATCTGAGACAAGGAGAGCATGACGACCATAGCCACATCCCAAAGCAGAGCAAAGTTGACCATTTGAGCCCAGTACACCATAAAAAAGCTCCAGGTGTACCGGTGGAGGAATTTGTAGTCGCGCAACATGACTGGGTTGCTTCGGAAAGTCGTTCGCGCCCACCGCAGCAGCTGAGAGCGGAACTTGGGCCACTCTCCTAGAGTCGTTTCGACTGTGGCATCGTCAGTATCCTGGAATCGAATGAGCCAGCCCTCCTTGAGTGCCTCGCGGGTCAGGAAATTGTCATCATTAGGGCCAAGCCCGTCGCCGCCGAATTGACCAAAGAAGAATTTTTCGGTGCAGAAGTGAGTGAGGAGATTCGTGTGCTTCAGGAAGCAAGTCCGGTAAATGGCAGTTCGACCAGACACGACAAAGACGCCGCCGTCGATCGCACTGGAAGCCCGCAGCTGCCAATTGTGGCGCTGGAGATAGTTACAGGCGATGAAATTGACAATGGAAAGCCAGTCCCACTTTCCTGGAGTTGTTCGTAGAACCCGTTTTCTGGTGGCCACGACACCCACACGCGGGTCCTCAAAGGGAGCCAGGACGGAAGGAATGAAATTGGCACTCCTCCAGAAAACGTGATCATCGGCGAGGATTGTGATGGCAGTATCAACGACATCTAGGGCATGTTTTACCTGGCGACGCTTGCTGGCCTTGTGTATGGCTAAAACACCGATCCGAGTACCTCGAGATAGCGGAAGCATATCCTGAAGGATGGCCTTGCATTCTTTGAGGAGTTGAGGACCTACAGTCACGACAAGAAGAACTGAAGGTCGATTGGACAAAATCGAGTGAATACAGGATCTGAAGTCCAGGCCGTTGGGGTCAACGGTAGGCAAGATAACAGTGACGTCCCTCCGCTCAAAAGCAGGGTCAACCTGCATACGAGAAGGGCTGTAGAGCCAGGAGCCGGCAATGTGTCCCAGAAAGCGCGCGTACCGAAGCACAAATAAAGTCCAAAATATTTTTGCAAATTTGTCTTCGACAAGGAGCCATATAAGTGATAGGGGAATAGCTAGGATGAGGAATGTGAGAGGGCGGACGAGCCACATGTGATTGCACATGCCGCAAGTGAGGTTTCGGATAGGATCTACCCTACCTTGTTTCGAGGCCGAGACTGAAGGAGCCATGTTTAGTAAGGAGGTTGGTTATGGGTGCGAAATGCAGGGAATGGTGTTGGTATGGTTAGAGAGCAGGGTGAGTAGAAGGCTCTCAAGCAAGTTTGAGGCCATTGTAATATAGTTCCACTAGACAAGGAGTCGATGGCTTATTGTAATAACATTGAAGTTGGAAATGGAGATACGGCCGACTATCTTAAAGAAATTCCATTGTTTGGTCTATAAGCAGTAATCCTTTACGCCTATCACTAACAATAATAGTTCATTGAGCTACTCTGAGCCAGGTACGCATTTAACATTCTTGGTGGTTTGCTAAAATGCAAGATCGAACAATGCGCTTTGATGGTGATGACATATATTTCGATGGGTTAAAAAAAGAAACCAGGACCGCGGGCGGGGTACCTATGTTTCTTTTCACAACCGCCCAAACATTAAAGCGGCATTAGCAACATTGTATTCTAGTATTATTAATTAATACTTTGTCTCTCTTATTATCATAGCTAGAAACGGAATAGGGTTATTAGAGTGTTCTTGTTCTGTCTATTGGATTAATTGTTCTCCTCTTACTGTCTTGAAACCCTCGAACAACAAATGGCCTTGTAAGGAAGAAATGCGGCCCTCTGGAGGTTGAAAACCAATTAGCAACTGGTCTGGAGCTCAGAGGAATCGTATAAAATGACCGCAAATATTTAGCGGTGTTTCGGCGATCAGGTAATGATATCACGTCTCATCATGCATGAAATTGGACCACCTCAGTATGGATCCACCCAAAAAGAGGGGGCGGACCGCGAAATTATTTCTCTAAGCACCAGGTAATCATACAAGTTTCAAGGCATAATAATGAAGGTAACGAATCAGCTCCAGCCGCCCAAGACCTTGGGCACGCCAACCTATGAATTGCGCAGTGACGATTTTCGAGTGGTCATTGATGGCACTACGGGTTACGTGCGGGGAATGTACGATGGGAAGGACTGTGCGGGTATGAACTGGGTGAGCGACCTCTCTAACGCTCCGTGGCAACCGCCAGGAAGCCGGTGGGGTGCTGGTTTCCTTGACGGAGGAAGAGGGTTGCTTCACCGATACTATTGGACCGACGCAGAGCTGAAGAGCTCTGAGCATCATTGCATTTCAACCTACACGGCCGGCCCCATCCAGGTTGAGGTTTGCCGATACGTGGATGTGGGGAGCGGGACATTGAGGGAGAGATACACTTTCGAGAACATGCAGGACACGGCGGTGAACCCGTCGGAGAGCGGGGGAACGTCGATTGGGATTTACACGCCTTATAACGACCACTATACCAACACCTGCGACGCATTGGCGCAGAGAGCTCACGCCCATATCTGGGCGAATGGAGGGACTACCGCTTGGGTTAAGATGGACCAAATGGGGGGTCACGGTCGCAATCTGGGGCTCGTCTTAACAAAGGGGTCGCTCGCCGGATATAGCGTCGAGGGCCGGGATAGGATTTCCAGCTCCAACACCCGTGGTGTCTTTCTCTTGCATCCGAAAGTAGGGGTTATCGAACCGCATAAAAAGGCTACCATTGAGTGGGTTATGTTCTGGCATAAAGGGTGGGGAGACTTCTACAGGCAGGCCAAGGTTCTCTCGGCACAGTTTGTTCGGGCTGATGCGGGCATGTATACCCTTGTCAAAGGAGAGTCAACGACGATCAATATCTTCGGCCAAAGGGTCAGTCACAGCACCACTATCGATGGCGAAACAGTCAAGTACTGCCTGGGGAAGTACTACCAGGAATACACAGCCTACACCATAGGCCCAAAACGGTTGACCATAACGACTCGGGTGGGAGATGAGAGCCTAGACTCCTACATATTCCTCAACGTTGTGCCCAAAATAGATGATCTCTTAGCCGAGAGAGTAGCTTTCATTGTCGATAAACAGCAGGTGCACGCGGATCATAAATTAGCGGGGGCCTACGTTGTATACGACAATGAGATGGATGCTCAGGTTTTATATGATACAGATCCTGATCATAACGCCGGACGTGAGCGTCTGGGGATGGGTGTCTTTATCGCGCGTTGGCTGAAAGCCAACAAGAACGAGGCGGTCGAAAATTCTCTGAAGAATTACTACAAATTCGTATGTACGCAGCTCCAGGACGAAAATGGAAATGTCTTCAACGGGCCCGGAGACAAAAGGCAACGTTTATACAACTGGCCGTGGGTGATGCAACTGCACCTGGTTGTTGCCGCCCTCGATCTCGAGCTCCCTAGCGAAGTTTCCAACAAGTCCCCCATGGAGAGGTTTTTTATGACTCTTACAAGTTTTTACTATAACGGCGGCATATCCCTCTACGCTATCGGCCTCCCCGTTCTAGAGGGATTACGTGCCCTCAAGGTCTGCGGGCACGAGCGCGAATACGACACAGCACTGCGATTATTCACCGCTCACGCTGAGTCCATTGTCAAGACAGGCCTCAATTACCCTGCCTCCGAAGTAAACTTTGAGCAATCCATCGTTGCACCCGCGGCTATCACCCTCCTCGAGCTGTACAGATGGACCGGGGATCAACATTGGCTCGAAGCCATCGATCTGCAGCTCGAGACTCTCCTACGCTTCGCAGGCAAGCAACCCGACTACCGCGTCCACGAAATCGCCATTAGACACTGGGATGGCTATTGGTTTGGCAAAAATCGCATGTGGGGGGATACTTTTCCACACTACTGGAGCACCCTCAATGCACTGGCCTTGCATCACTATAGTAAGGCAAAGGGTGTATCTGCCTTTGCTAAACGAGCGAACGGCATTATTCGGTCGAATCTTGCTTTGTTTGATTCTGAAGCTCGTGGGTCCTGCGCGTGGATCTATCCGCTTGCAGTTAATGGTCGGCCTGGGGCATGCCCTGATCCCTGGGCTAACGATCAAGATTTTGCGCTCGCCCACTTATTGCAGATCGAGCAGGATAGGGAAGATGTTAATCTTCAGAAATCATTTACGGACAAGGGAGGAATGTAGTACCTATTTTGATTTTGAGCAGCTGAGGCTCGGAGTATATTCCCTGTTTTCTGTCAGTCCAACAGGTAGGTTTTTTTTTAAACCATTGAATTTATTACAATGTCCCCAATTTAGCCCGTCAGCGGGGACTTCTACGTGTCATGGTGATAGCAGAGGCGATCGCCGAAGTCGTGGAGAGCGAGAGGACAGACATTTGAGTTACTTCATATTCTCGGCAATTGGCTACGGATTGAAAAATCGGCCTACCAGCCTGGCATGCCCAACATTGCGTTATACTTGACTGAGCCACCAGTTCCCGGCGCTTTCTGAAAGCAATCTACGCCTAGGATCCACGGTATGTACCAATCGACTAGGCTAAATATACCATCGCTTTGCGCCGTCGTCACTAAGATCTAGTCGTTTCGCTGGATGAGCCTTTGGTCTGCATGAATGTCGGTTTCAGCCCTGGCAATGAAGTAATCAGGTGTCACCGTGCCAGCAAGCGTGGCAGAACCAAAAGCTCTGCAGGGCGGACATCCTTGGTATCTTCTGACGACTTTCACCACCAAATATTGATCGGGATGTACGAAGTATTCTGGTGTATTCTGACACGTTGTGAAAATATCGGTCATATTCCATCGCCCATCATCTATTGTCCCTCGCAAAGCCTCCGTGGCTCAGCAGGTGGGCACTGGGCAATGCCCCGACCTCCATGACAGAGCCGACCTGCCCAAGCCACTATTCCTAATCTGGCGTAATGCGCCGCTCCGATGATGACCTTTTGTGCGGGTGGGGTCGGGGCTTTCCGCTCTTTACGACACCGCCACAACAATCCGCGTCAGCAGGAAAGGGGCTCTCATTCTCCAAGACATCTCCATGTACTCTTGGTAGCTGGGTATATAGCTTGCAACTGCGTCCGCATCGGCTTAGTGTGCTGTCGCAACCCATAGACGGATTAGCTTCTTTCTTCAGTGGGTAAATTGCGCCGCGCGCTTAACATACAGTATGCCAGGTGTTCCTTCTGGGAGGGCATGTGAAGCATGTCGGCGGCAGAAAAAGAAGGTCTGACCCTCTTAGACCCTCCATCTATTAAACCGGCCTCCACTAATATTCTAATAAACGGCGCAGTGCGACCTTAGCCAGCCGTCCTGTTCACGATGCACACGTCTACAGATTCCCTGCGTTGGATGTGGCCAGAGGAGGTACAAGTTCATGCAGCAAAAGACTGTAATTCAGCCAAAGCCTAGAGAAGCCTCGGATTCCCGTGCGGTCTCCTTCATTGGTTTTACGACCCCGCACACCTCTAGGTCCCCAAGCAATGAAACAACGATACTTGCGGGGGCTCTTGTCTCCGCCCTCGACGTGAAGGACCTTCGTTATGACCTAACTACCTACGGGGTGTTCGTGTTGGACCTTCCTCGCCGGCTGGGAACAAACAAGGCCCTTGACGCGGCGGCAGAAGCCCTTGCGGTCTCCCACCCTTCACTCTACACAGGAAAACAACGACCTGAGATGCTTGCTACATATTTGAATGCCTTAAAGGAGCTACGAATCTCTCTTGACAATCCCAACAAATCACAAATAACCGATACGTTATGTGCCATCTATTTGATTATTATTTGCCAGGTGAGTGTGTGCCCTCGTGATTCGACAACATCGCCTAGCCAGTGAGCCTAATGGTGTTTACAGCACTGGCTCGGAAGACGGGACGACCCGTACGTGCACCATGGCGAAGCCTTAGCCCACATCTTGCGCTCCATATCTACCTACCGCTGGACGACACAGTTTGAAATTGAACTGGTGACCACCCTCTGCGCAGCCATGGTATGAGAGATCAATTATCTGCTAAGTTCGAAATCATGATCCATTCACAGATGACTGACGGGAAATTCGATTGCACACTAGGTAGCAGAAGGCCTCATAAATCCAAAGATCAAGCTCGGTCCGTGGTTTGCCGATGTACTCAGCGCGCTAGGATTTTCTTCATCGGACAACCCAACCCCGTTCCCAAGCATGAGTTTAGAGAATTTTGCCCATCTCCCAGAATTCATCCGAAATCCGCAGTTGCACCTCGCCGGAATACGTTCACTGTACGAGGTGATGCTTGCCGACTTCGCCACACTCCGCCCTATACTAGATAAACTTGCCGAGGCGGTTTCTTCCGGATCCGGAGACGTTCTCCTCAGTACGGGCAATCCTCACGTAGCCACCGTGAGCCGGGTGCTGGCGCGTACTCAGGCGCAATACTGCGTCTTCAACTCGATGGCGATATTACTGAATTCCATACTTCAGTCTGCCGATCCTGGAGATCTTTCTCTTCTTCAGGAATCAGGGGTTTTTTTTGATGAAATAATGTGCCTAGCAGATGGCATGTCGCAACACAGGCCTTTAGGCGCTTCGCATATTCCATTGTGCTTGATGTCGGCGTGGGTAGCTCTCGATGACAAGACTAAGCAGGCTGAGCTGGAGAGCAAACTTGCCGATTACGAATCTGACTTTGGTTCGGTTTTATCCCTGGAGTCCTTTCTCGATATCAAACATCATTTCGACATGTCACGGATCAAACTATCCTTGTCTCGCACCTCCGTTGAGCCGGGTGATAACATCTTTGCCGAGTTCTAGTTCGCCAAAACTCTGTACTCTTAATACAAAAAACTGTTGATACTATTTGAGTCGGGTGTCAAATTCATCCAAGTTTATAGATAGGAAGATCGAGATTCTATCATTGGAACTTCAACAGTTAAAATGAAGCGGCGGATTGTGAGCATGGAGAATTCCGTCATTGGCAAAAATTCCGACTTCGCCCGCCTCCGTCCGTCTTATCAATACAGTTGACTTTCTCTCGACATTTGAGGTATGAAGTTTTTGTCTAATGTGTATCAGTAAAAACACCACCCCGAGATTCGAGTGTTCTTTTCTGAATATTCCTAAAACTAGGACGATACAAATTGATTTTCTCGCCGCAGCGAACCAAGAAGATATTCCTAGTAGAGCACAGTAGCTATATCACAGGTCAGCACGAGCCGGCTCTCCTGCCCATGCCCGCCGAATGAGCTCTCTCACTGCCTCCCGTTCGATTTCCCGAGGGTTCCAATAGGGCTTAGACACAGCAATGTCAGCTGCTTTGTCAATATCACTCTCCTTCATTCCAAAATCCTTCAGGCCCCGTTTTACGTTTAGCTTGTCTAGCAACGCATTGAGGCCCGTCACAGCGTCTCCATTACTTCCAGGGAGCACCTCCGCCAGCTTCTCCATAGCTCTAGGTACTTTGGGGGCGTTGTAGGATAGGGCGTGTGGGAGGACAATAGTATGTGTCTCAGCATGCGGCAATCCAAGACTTCCACCAAGCGTGTGGCAGAGCTTGTGGTGCAGGGACATTCCAACATTTCCCAAGCACACACCACAGAGCCAGGCACCGTATAGCGCTGTTGATCGTGCAGCTGGCGAAGTTGGTTCCTTGATGATTTCCGGCAGGGAAGCGGCGAGTGATTTGACGCCCTCCTGGGCAAACATGTTGATGATTGGATTGGTGTTCTTGGCGTAAAGCGCCTCGACCGCATGTGCAATGGCATTCACGCCGCTGGTCGCACTTAGGCCGACCGGCAGCGTCAACGTAAGATCTACATCGTAGATGACAGTACCGGGTAGAATCCTGGGGTCTGAACGAGTGGTCTTGAGCCCGCCGGATGTTTCGCCTAAAATTGGCGTGACCTCGCTGCCAGCATAGGTGGTGGGGATGGCAATATGATGAAGCCCGGTCCGAACACTGATCGCTTTGCCGAGGCCGATGGTGCTGCCGCCACCAATTGAAACGACGGAATCTGCGTTGGATGATCGGGCAAACTCAACTGCCCGCTCCGTCACCTCTAATGGCGTGTGCATAGTAGCTTCGCTAAACACGCCGGCAACCTCACCACGGAGCAAGTCTTTAACTCCATCGGCTTGTCCAATCTGCTGCGGAGTCGACAAGAGGAGGGGGCGAGATAGCTTTAGTTCGGAGAGAATACCGGGAAGCTTTGCAATGGTCCCATTGCCGAACACGACGCGGGAAGGGTTCGCAGTGTATTCGAAAGCTTCCATTGTTAGAAATATGTGGGTCGAGGTGATAAGCTTCACGGCGTGAAGAGCAATGGCTCAGTTGACTCGTGGGAGAAGATCGACTAAATAGAATCTCTTTCTCCCATTATCAATGAATTATAAATGATGATATCATCGGGATCATCGACCCGATCCGACGGGTGACTAATGACGGTAACTGACTGTGGTAACCGCCTCCTCCTCTAGACATTGGAATAAATTCGTTGTAATTTCGGTCTTGAGAGGACCACTCGTCAAAGAATTTCTAACTGGAAAGCAGCGCCGAGCAGCAATATATAATTCTATAAGCCCAAGACATATACGTGAAGTCGTGGGAATGATCATTGCCTAAGCTAGAATGCATTTACTTTCGAAATACCGTATTGTGGCTCAGATCTTGAAAGCTGTGGATTATTAGTGAGTATTCAACCTCCTGCCCTGCCCACAACACTTATTGGTGCCCGCAATGCGCATCCCCCCACATCCCCCACATTCCGATCCGTCGCGACGTTCCGTGCCTTTCGTTTTGAGACTGGAACTGTCGAAGTATTGATGGCATGGTCTCACCTGCACTTGCTCACCTGAAGGTCCAAACCATCACCGACCAGGGAGACCTGCAAGACGACTACATATGAAGGTTTGCGATTTGATTCATGACCAGCTTCACGCCCCCTTCCTCCAGCGGAACGTCCCTTTAGCCGGCGTCTTGATTCTTATGGACCCCCTGTAAGATTTAGCCACTACACTTCACTAAACAGTGAGCGACCTGCCACTCTTTCGTAGCCGCCTTTTTAACACAGAGCACAGTCGTCGACCCTTTTCACACCATCGGGCCCTTGAAACGTCCCACGGATAAAGGGGAAATGCAATGAATAGCTTTTCACACTGAACGATTTGTGAAACCAAATAGGCACAGACAGGCTTCGTCACCGGAAATTCGCCATATGGAAACCGGAGAGACCTAACTACGATCTTACACTCTAGCCTCCCATAAACAATCTCAGGTGCTGGATTATGGACTACTATTACTGTTCACTTAGCCATCTATAATATCATGTCAAACACTTTCGTATAGTTTATTTTCTTTATTCAAAAGTATTCCGTTCCCTCCTACATCTAAATTTTGAATCTTATAAGGGGAACGTGTATGCGAGGAGTGCTAAATTCCGCACTTCCTCTTGCACACCGGCCAAATTCACCGGCCCCAAACTCAGCCGTAATTAGGCTGCGGAAATGGCCTTCCGGAACGCAGGAGACTCGTTCCCTTCAACGATCTTGGCAATAGGCTGCGCAGAAATAGCCGCAGTGCTAACCTTCCGAGAGTACGCCTGGGCCACATCCAACCACATCGCCCTTTCCCTTCGACTAGCGCCGAGGCCTTGCCATACCCAGATAGACCGTCCCGTGTCCAGCAGGAAGATGTCTGAACCGTCAAGATCAGCTTGGTTGATTGACGAACCTTCCTTAACAAGTTCGAAGGTGAGCGTTCCTGGCGAGTCGCTGATTCGGAAGAGTTTCCTGTCCAGATCTGACTCCGGCCCTTGGTTTCCGGAGGCGGAAACTGGACGAGGGGCGCTGAACGAAGCTGCAGAAACGTCTTCGCCACCAAGGAGATCCACCACGCGCCGCGATCGGGGCTCTTCCTGGGCGAGCACCTCAACCGGGACATGTTTCGCCAGCGTCATATCGTGGACCACCAGGGCCGCCTTGGCCTTCTCCATGGGGCTACACTTTTGACCTTGCCACACCCAGATTTTGTCTCCGTGGTCCAGAATGAAAACGTCACCATCATCCAAGCTCTGCCACTTCGGCTCGACCTCATGAACCACTGTCGAATCAATACCGCCTGAGGACGCCTTGAACACACGAAGTAACGTCATGATGACTTCCTTCTCTTCCTCTTCCTCGACGTGCCTAAACCCGGATCGTACTCCGCCGCGTAGGATGGTAAGTCTAGGGAACAGCCGCAAAAAGTCCCCCGACGGCTCTCTCTCCACCTCGCGATGTTGAGTGGCGGCTCCATGTAGAAACTCGTCCAGCTCCACGGTCTTATATGCCGCCGTTCCAGCTTCGTCCTGCGTTGTTTCGCTGCCGAGCCAGAAAAAGATATCGTGGAACCACTTTTCCTCCGATTCGGAATTCTGAGAGACTTTGATAGAGTTGAGAATAATGTAGCTATCACCGGTGTGGAACTTTCCGTACTTCTCGACAGGCCAGGGGACAACCTCGAAGGATTCGATGCGCCAGATGAAAAGGCCCGCGGTATTCCCAATCTTGCCATCATTCCAAGCGGGCTCGGTCAATGCGGAGTTGTACTTGACCTTGTGGTCAATGCCAGAGCCGATAAGCTCAACGTTAGAATCTTCGACATCGTACTCCTGGGGATGCACTAGGCCCTGGTTCGGTGGCATTGTAACGACTCCGCTGATAGAAGATTTCAAGGCTTAAACTTTCGGGAATTTCGACGAGGGCTATCCGGAAAATGGAAGGTATTTGACTGGGATAGGCACACTTGGGAACAGCTTTCTGAATATCTCCCCCTCCTGAAACCTGTTGCCCCTAGCCCCCTCATCATCTCGATTAGTCAGAACAATCCGAATATCCGGGTGACTGTGGAACAAGAAGTCCCAAGGAGGCTTCGGAAATTTCTTGGATTCGCACACCTTGATGATATTAATACCTCTAACCTTCGCCTCTATTCAGGGAGATCTGGTGAACGGGTCCCGCGATCCGAGGACTAATTGAATGAGTGCTAACTCCCTGAGGAACCGCACAGCTTTCAATGATTCTCTTAGTCAGTTCTAACTTATCACCCAGACTGATAGTATTAAGTTCAGCGACTGCGGTCTCTAGATAGAAGGATGATCAAATAGAGGGTGGGCGAAGAAAGCGCTAGCAGTTCTAGTAGGAGTGGTCTGGAGTGAAGAAGCGATTGAAGGGCTCCGATGTGTTGCTTCTTGGAGAGCCTTCTTTTGCATGGCTCTGTATTCTCCAGGGCGCTACGCAACACCACAGAGTCGGCGACGAAGGGGTCGACATGTGGCATACATAGCCCCACTGATTGGCTGGGCGAGATATATCCATCTATGAATGGCCGATCTATGGATGTACAGTCTCTGAGATGACACTCCCGCAGATCTATTAGTGTGGTAATGTTGCGAAGCCGGGCACAGAATCCAGCGATCGCCGCGTGCAAACACTTGGATTCTCTCTAATAAAATTCAGGTGCAATGGCCTCATGGTCATTCATAAGGCAAAACTCAACCCAGAAGGCAGAAGCGGAACTGACCGGTAGAATCCTACGATAGAGGCATCAGGGACCCAAGAGACATCTTGGAAAAGAAGAAGAATCGTCTCAGGAGCACAATCAAAGACCAACGATCCGTCACTTTAAAATGCAACGCCCACTTCAATATTCTCCTCCTCTCAGCTCGGCCCTTCTAGAGCTGCCTTTGTGGTCTGCTTTCTGAATGGTGGTTATTTTTCCCCTATCGCTTAAACACCTGGTGCACGGTGAATCGACAGACCGCCGTTAATCGTCACCGTAAACTCTAACTACCGAAACAGGCCGCACCTCTCGGACTTGACAAGCGAAATCGACTGGTCAGAGATCTACGGCTCTTCTCGCTCCTCTTCTTGTTTGACAATTTCCTTAATAATCTCAACCAGAATGTCGCGGCCCTTCTCCAGCTCCTTTTCGTCGAGGAACGGCGGGACATGGAGAAAGATGCCTTTAATATGCCGTCCTTCGCTAGTCCTCAGACGTCGTGCGATAAGCATGGAGTTGAAATAAATGAACTCGCAGAGAAACAGACCAGCATCGTTCGATGATTCTACTTCCCACCGGCTAAAATTGTTGCGGCTTCGTCAGTCATTGAATCACGAGCTAGTTAGAATTAACGAAAAGATACTTGCACGTACCCGTCTTGGCCTAACTTCTCCACAATGGCGTTCACATCTATCTCGGATCTTATCTCGTCTGGTACTCTGCCCCATTCGGTGTCATCGTTCTCCCATTCGTCATCGAATTTCTCTCCATCCACATCACTCGCTGAATAGGGCCCCTTTCTCCCCCGCCGCTCGAGCTGGAAGCGTCTTGTCGAGTTATTCACGCCGACATGGACAAAGAATTTGACTTCGGGGAACACGGAAGTGTATAATTCAGGTATGAGACGAGACACATTTCGGTATGTCACCTTAACGGCTTCGGGATAGGCCCGGACAGTAATCCCACGGCCATCATTATCATCGGGCGATATTTGATTCGGCAGACGGGAAACGATTTCGTACGACGGGTTGACTTTTATCGTGCCAAAGGTCTATATATTTCTTATTAGAAAATGTCAACTGCTCACGCTTTGATGAAAACTCACGCCAAAACCAGTGACGAGGACTTCTACATTTCGCTTAGATGCGGCAGTAATCAAGCTTTCTGAGTCGGTTCCTGAAGGAGGCATCGATTGGTTGTTAACCGCCTGGGTTCTTTTTTTTTTTTTTTTTTTTTTTTTCCTACTCTCAGCTACGAATGGCGAGTGTTGAAGGGAGGCGTCGAAAGTGAGATGAAGAGACTGAGTGAATGTACGTGATTCTGGGTCGAACAACCCCACCTCCATCCATCGTGTAATGCTTGTAAATAATTTCGACAGCACACCTAAAGCCGGCACTGGGTGCTTACGGAATAACTTTCTTCCTTGGAGCCGTCATTAGCCGTTTGTGAGAGGAATGAGGAGATGAAGCGGGGATCTCGAAGACATCGGGTGATATTATTAAAGGGGATTGGCAAACTGTCATTACCTGTGAGCCTTTGGGGATAGCACTATTTCTTGGGAATTTTGCACCTAAATCACCCAGCTTTGTGCATGCTGCTGGTAGAATGCGTTGGTAAATCAGGCACTTGGTTGCTGGCTTGCTGAGATCTAATGATTCTCTCATCTCTAGTCACTATAGGACCTAAATGGCTCTAGTCTATATCCCTGCATTCCTTTAAGCCCAGTGATCTCTACATGCTTTGAAAATCCTTGCATTTCAATGCTTATGCTCATATTGCATCCCACTCTCCCTTTTCGGACTTTTGCATGGAGTGCTTGCTGAAAAGGAACTTTGTTCGGATGGGAGGCTGAGATTGGTGACCGGAGGTAGCTCTTGGTCGCATTCGTCCTTTATTCATGTGGGTTGAGTGGACCCCAAGCCAACAGCGCATTATTGTCGACCAAATCTGAACTCCTCTCAAACGCGAGTATTGCAAAACTGGTCCCGGAGATCCTACCATGATTGTTTTGATTCTATTGTTGTAGGGACAGCTGGCACAGTGGTTACATAAGACTCCTTACAGTTAAGTGACGCTGGTCGTGACACTTGGGACATCTTTTTGTTGTCAGATAGCTCAGCTGTAAGTGAGTTAAACATGACAGTTGTCCTTCTGGGCTTTAGCTGTTGTCGGTTGAGTCCGTGGCAAGCGGTCTTTAATCCAAAACAAGTAAGACATATGAGGTAAATGTGTGGATTAGATGCGAGACTCCGTCTCCATCTCTCCTTTTTTTTTCTTTTTCCGCTTAAACGAGGAGATGTCAGCGAACACAGTAAACATGACTTGATCTTTTATGATTTGTTTTATATTCCTCCGTAGCTGCCTAATAGACATTCAGTGACGCCCCTCCTTTCTGGGCTCAATTCTTACTGGCAGCGTCGGCAAGATAATGCAGAAAATGCAGGGCCAGGAAGGCATCCAAAGGGGGGTTCCGAAATGAATGAAGCTTCGTCTCTCTGTGCCTGTGGTCGAAATTAGTTAAGATCACGTGCCAACACCTCAGCCTTCAACAAAACCGTGTGCGGCTTGTGAATCGACAGAAGTTTCGCGGAAACCGTGCACTTGACCAAGTTAAGCTGCCGAGCGCGACATCGCCTCCTATCCTTGGTACTCCCTCCCTCTGGTTCATAAACTTTGGCGAGAGCCTGGCTCCTGGACAATCCTCGAACGGCGATCTGTAGCCACTTTGGACCTCTGAATGCGCTGAGAACCCCTTCCAGCATGACGACTGGCTGTAGTAAGCTCTGTTCGATATGCATAGCATTTGACATCCGAAAACTACTGCTTACCGCTGAAGCGCAAAGGCCTGGAACCTTCAACGACCCTTCGGCGCCCGACACCTATGAAAATATTCGACCGGCACTCTTCCAGTTCTTCAAGCAGCACAATAACCTCTTGTCTCTTCGATCCGCAGCGAGTGAATGTGATCTGTGTAGGTCAATATGGCAGGCATATACCTCTGGAGCTCACCCGGCGGGGTTGGATGATCAGGCCTTAGGCCAAGGCATGAGTGCACAGCAGATTTGGATTGGGACGACGCAATGGGATACGACGATCAATGGGCTGCCTCATGTTGCCGTTACGCAGCATTCGGAAAAGGGGGGTATGCGTATCTTGACGTCCTATGAGGCTTGTGCGTTGAGAGGTACGTGATATCCCTTTTGAGAAACCTCGTTGCGCTGCTGAACGGCCAATTGATGAGAAATATTAGGACATGAACCCCCAGATAACAACAACATACTTGCAAGAAATCTTTACCTCAATTCAGGATCAGGAGAGTGCCTGAAACTGGCGTCTGACCTGCTCTCCGGTTGCGTCAATGGTCATGAGTCCTGCGCTGCCCATTACTCCACATCATCAGAACTCCCAACGAGGATTATTGACACGCATGCTCCCAATCCGAAACTCATAGATGGCGTTAGTCGTCATGACATCTATGCTGCCCTCTCGTACTGCTGGGGAGGCGACACGACTTTCAAGCTCACCAATGCAACAGAAGCACAATTCCGCGCCGGGCGACCTCTAGATGACTTCCCCGCCACACTCCGCGACGCAATTGCAGTTACGAGGGCGCTCAATATCCGGTACCTCTGGGTCGACGCCCTCTGTATCATCCAAGATTCTACCGATGACTGGGCCCGCGAGGCTGCTCGCATGTGCGGAGTCTACCGAGGTGCCGTCGTCACCATAGCAGCGGCGTGCGCCGCAAAGACGACCGAAGGAATCTTCCGAGACCGAAAAGTTCCGAGCGAGCCATATTGTTGGCTGGACTGGAGGAACGGCGATGAGCCCCCGCCAAAGGTGTTCCTGCGTCCTGGAGCGGAGATCAGCAATTACAAGCTGAGTCACAATTCGTTAAGCTCTAGAGGATGGATTCTGCAAGAGACACTCCTTGCGCCGCGAACTCTTTGGTTCGGGCCAGAGCAAATATGCTTCGAGTGCCCCGAGGGAAGCATCGAAGAGTCGGGGCGGCGCATTCGCATCATGGAAATGTACCGCAGCAAGGAATACATGCGTATCCTCCGGGGCGACATAATTCCTGCGTGGCGCCGCAGATTAATCTCGTTTCTCAAGGATCTGGAGCTCCCCGTCGCGATGCTCGTTCCCCTGCCGTCGCCAACGACAATTTTCCGCGCCCGTGACTTCGATACCCTTCGTTATAGAGCTTTGGTGGCGCGTCCGTTGACCATACAGGGAAACTTCAAGCCCCCAGCGTCTCCGGCTGGAATGTCGCATTTTGATTTGTGGATTAAAATCGTGGAGAATTACTCTTGCCGGTCACTAACAGTGGCTACTGATACGCTTCCGGCGCTGTCGGGGTTAGCGAACGAGTTTCATCGTGCTACAGGCGATACATACGTTACGGGGCTTTGGAAGGCGGATTTACTTCGTGGTCTGTGTTGGGTAAGGACCGTCTCCTCACCGAATATCAAAGACCCAACGAGCTACGGATCTAAAAAAGCTACTACAGACGCGAACCCCTGGTCACAACAGGCTGTCATCCGGACAGTTAGGGAGCCAGATTCAAGCTCCCCAGAAGTATCTCGCGCCATCCTGGAGCTGGGCAGGCCGCAGCGGCGGGCGCGTCTCATTCGGTCCCGAGTCCCAGTACGAGATCGTCACTCCGTTCGCTAAAATTCTTGACATTGATATCCAGCTCGTCCATCAGGATCCGTTCGGTGCCGTCAGCGGAGGCAGCGTCACTCTCCACGGGCCCTTGCTCCGTCTAGGAAGCGTCGAGTCTCTCAAATCCCCGCAGACACCATCAACTCATCCAAATTTAATGACAGCAATATCTCCATTCTTACAAAGCCCCGTCATCGATAGTTGCGACAAGAATGCAGGCACACGGCACGTGGGCTTATTCATGCTCCTTAAGTGGTGTGAAAAGGGCAAGGAAGTTGATCGAATGTGCTTCTTAATACTCTTAGAAGCTACCAGTGAAAATAGCTGGACGAGATTAGACCTCCTTGTACTTAAGTGCACCGGACTCGACAGGCCGGAAACAAAGAAGTCGATGGCAATTCTCAAGGAAATTAAGGGGAAAATGCAGAAAGAGAGAGTGAGGATTATATAAATAAGTGTCTACAAATCTTTGTCTTATGCGAAGAAAAAATCTGAACATCCGCTGCGCTCCTCCACCAACTACCGCTACTGCCGCTGCCACTGCCACCACTGCCCTGCCATATCAGCAGTCTATTCAGGGTGTTGACGAGAAACCGATCTCAACCTTGGCGTGGAAATGTGAATGCAAAGTGCAAAACAAGGAACAATGTTCTCTTGGGTAGCTTGTCGGCTACACCGGGGCCAGTGTCAGATCGCCGCCCGACTTGCGTCTCCCAGCCAAATAATTAGCCGTTCTGAACATGAGGAGAATGAGAACGGCCGGAGTTTGGTTGGTTCAACCGTGGCCACATCTTAATGCCAAGGGAAAAAAAATATGAGCTCCAAGAAATCCTCGTCTCATGTAGACAAAACAAAGCTACAGCCGGGATGAGATCTTCATCTTGGCTATGATGGCAAAACATAATGCCTCGATCGAATTGCGCATGAGCTAAATATGTCGGATTTAACCTTCCACTATTTCGAAGCCATTGCTGGAAGCTATGCGTGTTTTCTTTTCTCCCCATCCTTTCGCTTCC
Organism: Scedosporium dehoogii; assembly: GCA_002812735.1. Classification (NCBI taxonomy): domain Eukaryota; kingdom Fungi; phylum Ascomycota; class Sordariomycetes; order Microascales; family Microascaceae; genus Scedosporium; species Scedosporium dehoogii. Next base: position 17,827 of record PGIR01000299.1, read on the forward strand.
GGCCAATTCCCCTGGAGTTGCAGTATTCTTTCCCATCGGGAATATGACTTTCGCCAAGACTCTTCCCGTGGCAGGATATTCCTGATGTCCAATGGCCGAAGAATCCAAGCAAGACATGAGACTCGCTACCATTTTTCGCGGCTATTCTCACATTCTTTCTCCTGAGCTGCCAAGGTGGCCACATGTTATCATCTTTTTTTTCCCTCTTGCCACTCCGATTTTCCCAGGCCACTGGGAATCTGGAGAAAAAGTCGCCACTACACAGCTCCCTATGATCACCAAGAGTACTCGCGCGATCTGCGTTTCTGTTCTCGCTTTCGCCTTTATCAGCATCTTCTGGGCCTTGTCGCGACTGTGGACACTCGATGATGCGGCGACCGGTGTATCACGCCCCTACAAAGAAGATGAGGCAGCTCTCGAGACAGCCCCACCATCTTCTATCGTAGGACGGAGGGAGGTTATTGGGCTCGTGTTTTATGGCCGACGCGACTTTGTGAGGATACTGGATTGCTATCTGAAGGTTTTTCATTCCCTACTCTCTCCATGCTCGCTATTATGGCGTAATTGTCCTGGTTCGATATCGCTAACCTCCATAACGTTTCTAGAGGAATATGAGAGAAAATGGCGGTATCCTTGATAGGGTCATCTTTTCTACGCGTACAGAGGTAACCGCCGATCTTGGATATCTTGACGAACTCGTCGCCTCGAATCCTAGATACTCGAAATATGTTCCTGGTGTAGGGTACAAGGCCTACGTGGGCAGCTGGGAGCCTGTCAAGAACCCGGACGCTGTTTACATCAAGATTGATGATGACGTGGTGAGTTTGGATAGTCCTCCCGGGGGAAGAAACGTAATCAAAGAATAAAATCCGGAATGAGATCGAATCCCATACAAGTCCTAAGGACAATGGAGTTCGTATATCTATGGTGCAGATGCTGATTTGGATCTATCGCGGGTTATGACTAGGTCTTTATTGAGGATGGGACTATTCCCGCTCTTGTCAAACGCCTTGATGAGAATCCTCAATACTTTGCCGTCTCGGCCAACGTAGTCAACAACCCAGCCCTCTCTTGGGTACATTACGGACTCGGTGTCTATGAGCCATTCTGGCCGGTAAGAATTCTTTTCTACGGTTCTCACCCACAGGCATTTCCGCTTCATTTAGAATCCGTGTTTACGTTCTATTATCTATGCACAATATAGAGACAACATACTCACAGTGTCCGGCCACTCATATAGGAAATGACTCCTCCAGTCACCTCTCCACGTGTGACATGGCGTACCTCCTTGCTCCCCTCATTCGATGGGCCACCTTACGGTCCCCGGAATTTCCCAAAGAACGGGTCATCTCCCGCCCCATTTAGGAAGCATCGCTGGCTCCCTGTGCGCCCTAGGACAGCCGGCGAGACCATAGATATTTCTACATCCCCTGCTTCCACTCTTACATACGACGCGTTCGGTCCTGGACTTATGAATTGGGCTGCGGCCGCTCAGACTCACTGCTCATTCCTCTCTCATCTTGAGAAGAATGAGACGGATATGTATCGGTTCAATATTTGGGACTACGCGTACGAACGACTCTCCATTAACTTCTTCGCGATTCGAGGTCGCGATGTCATGGACGTTTTCCCATTTCCACAGCCCGATGACGAGGAATATCTCACCTGCGTACGACCAAAGGAAGTCGGCCGCCATGTCGTGGTTGACGGTACAGTGATAGCTGCGCACTTCGCATTTCGGTCGCAGAGGACCGCACATGAAGGGCGGGCGTTGGGTTGGACGGACTTGCTAGATAGATATAAGGACTACGCCGAGGATAACGTATGTCCCTTTCCAAAACGAGAAAATGGTATGATATTATGACAAGGAAGTGTAAAAAAAAAAAAAAGGACGCAGCGGATTACATGGAAAGTGTATGATTAAGCAACGCATTAGATGTCCTTTGAGCTATTTTATAATCTCTCCTCTACTGCTTCTCTCGTGTGTGAGGCTGCCTCCGCCCTGTATTTTTGTTAATACCATTGGTTCGAGGATTCAGCCCAGCAAACAGTAGGGTTTCCTACACCCGAGGCAATGATTCACTGAGACATACAGTAATGAGGAACTTGATTGTTGTAAGTGATTTGCTCACTATAAGTGGACCGGAGAGTGCTATCTAGAACGAAAGCCAACCAAATCTAGGTAACTAAACTTAGCTGTGAAGACGCAATTTACCACATTCTCTCCCAAAGGCGCTGCCAGAACGGCATGGCCGCAAGCTTTCTCCTCCAGTTCTCCTCAATGCCACCCTCTTCCCAGATACGGCACTCATCATCAACTTCCTTCTTACCGGAGATGAGATCCGCTTCTTCCGGCCTCACGAACCTTGTCTTCTTGACGATCTTCCACAGAGTGAAGGCGCCGATGCTGTAGGGCAAACAGAAGTAGTTGGTGATAAAGCCTTGAACATGGAAGGGAGCGAACTGGTCGAATCCACAGAAGATGAGGGCGAGGACGCCGAGGACCAGTGCAAGATAGGCCCCATATGGAGAATAGGGAGCAACGTAATGGAGGTGGGCGACCTCCAGAACCTGCTTGATGCGAGCGCGGTACCAGCCGAGGAAGGTAATGATCATCATAGTGTAGGTCGCGATGAACCCAGTCGTGGTGAGGTCGACAAACCAGTAGAAGACCTCAATAGCCGAGGTGGACGAAACGAGGAAGGTAATGCAGCTTAGGAGAGAGACGAGGGCAACACAGTAAACAGGGACACCAGCCTTAGTACACTTCATTAGGAATTTGGGGGCTTGGCCATCTGTGTCTAGCTGTTAGCTTCAATTCGGTGTGCAGGCTGTAAGGGGGAGAAGCGTACCTCGGGCAAGACCATAAAGGGTACGCGAGGAGGCATATAGGTAAGCGTTGCCGCAAGACAGGCCAGAAGTCAAGACGAGGGCGTTGATCAAGTGAGGTAGGAACTTGATATTCAGGTTCTTAATACCGATAACCCAGGGAGAGGCAGCAGCACCAGGCGCGCCATTCACGAGGGCATCCTTCAGAGTTGGATCATTGCTAGCGCAGATGATGCCGACACCCAAAACTCCGAGAACGTAGAAGCCGACGAGACGATAGAAGATGAGCTTGGCGACACGGGGGATGGTGCGGCGAGGGTTCTGAATCTCACTGGCAGACAAGGCGATCATGTCAGGGCCAGTGATGGTGAAGGCAGCGTAGATCATGACCTTCCACCAACCCAGGAAGCGACCAGTTGCACCCTCTGCGTGGTAGCTAAGCATTGCCCTGCCCTCACCCCAGGAGCGGAAGCCATAGGCATCATGCTTAGGGTTTCCACCGCACATGGTGACGAGAGTGAGCATCAATAGGCCAAAGAGGAGTAGGATCTTGAGCGAAGCCATGATGAATTCGGATTCACCATACCACCTTAGAGCAGGCGTTAGTTAGAACTCGACTGAAACTGGAGTCTGCCGTGTTGCTTACTTGACAGCCACCACATTGAGAGTAATGCAAATGACCATTCCCATGACAATCCAAGCCGCGGGGTTCACGCCGTCCACCCAGAATTGCATCAGCGTGGCAACGGCGCTGTACTCGACGCACACAAGCATCACACCAGTATAGAAATACGTCCAGCCCATGGCGAAGCCCAGTGCAGGGTCAACAAAGCGGCCGGCCAGTTCGAAGATAGATCCACGGATAGGGAGGTACGAGCACATCTCGGCGACACACAGGTTGGTGGGCCACACGAAGAACATGCCCCAGCCAAGGTAACCCAGGATCAAAGACAGCGGGCCAGCTTTGGAGAGGACGCCACCGATGCCGACGAACAGGCCGGTACCGATGGCACCTCCGATAGCAATGAGCTGGACATGGCGGGGGGCAAGACCTCGAACGGTCTGGCCGTACTTGGCCTCGACCTGGGCCGCGTGTTTTTCGAGAATCACGCCTTCCGCGGCGTCAGCTGCACCGGGACCATCATGATACTTGACTTCAATGTCCTCAACACCCATGATTCAAGAGGACCAAGAAGGACGGACAAAGAAGAGACGGGAAATATAGTGTGAAGCCCCTCGGGAGTGGGAGTGGAAGGGCGGAATGAATGGCGGGACTTAGGACGGGGAAAGCATACGGCGGTGCATCAAGACCGCTGTGAAGGGGATATTGTGACGAAATTTGCAATGACGATGACCCGGAATATCTCTACCATCTATAACATCCGTCTAGATGGTGAAATTAAGAAAGTGAGAGCGACACTGTGTTCGGTGGCTATGTAGAAAGTCTGAGGGCGAGGAAAAGGAACGAGGACAAGTGAGGGAGGGAACGAAAGGGGATGAAGATACAGGAAGAGGGGGACATCTTATCGCGCGTGGCACCCTGGAATCAGGATTCCAAGTTCCGTGTAGCTATCTATCTGAACTGCTCCAAGCCCGTTGGGCCGACCTTGACGTGGGGATGATAAACACATTAGATTCTGTTCTGGGATTAGTCCGACCCAGTGCTATCAGCCTCTCCCCGGACATCGGTCTCGCGGAACCCATGTTCGATGTGGTGCCCAACAGACTGGAGACTGGGGTTCCCCTGTTGGTTCGGGGCAAATCACATTCGGCAATGCGGCGTGAGAGGGGGCTTGTGGGGATGAAACGACCGTCGATGCCCACAGGATGGTGGAGCTAAAGCGGAGCGTAGGACGCAACCTTTCCTGCAAGCAGTCTGTTGGAGAAATCATGTTGCCTCCTCCAGTCCAATTCTGAAGGATCTACACTAAAAGGCTGGATTCAAGCTAACCCCCAAGCTAACCCCTTTCTTAAGGAAAATGCTCTAGTGTACAGGATTATGCGCTGCGAAGTACTCTACACTAGTTGTGGGCATCATAGGTGGAATCTGGGGTAAGGGCGGGTATTACGTACGGGCTTTGGGTATGAGGGGGAAATTGGGGATTCGCTCTTCGGGGTTGGGGGACGGAGTTGAGGGAGTGAGGGGACAGGAGCTTTGGCCTGGTCGCCAATTTCGAAGGTAAATGGCCATCAATGTATAAGCCTGGGTAGAGGGGCCTCATATCCTAGCCCCAAGTTGCTTTCCCCGGTGAGTTATCGTGAATCGAGCGACTTCCCATGAAATTTCAGAGGATCAAAGATAAAAAGGAAGCAATCGCGTCTTTCCAAACGATTCGTAGTCTTCTCCTGAGCTAGCTCGTGGGGTAGTACCATTCCATCGTAAGCCAGCACCTGTTGGGTGGTACGATGCAAGAGAGTGCGGGGAACTGGTAATAATTCATGTCCCATTAGCCTCTGCCACACCCTCCATCTTCCTAATTATGGTGTTCCGGGTCGAGTTACATAACAGGTAGGATTCTCGGGGAAGCACACCAGGTGAGGAGAAAATGAGGAGGCCGTGGGGTAGATGTTAATTATAGAGATTGTATTAAGTAATCGCTATAATTTAAACTGGGCTGAGAAACACGAGTAATTAACTATATTCTAGAAAGAAGCCCGCATTCCAAGACGCGCCCAACTGGTTATTTCTCTGTCTACATGACAATCCCTCGGCATCGGCAGACCAAGTCGGCACATTATCAGAGACAAGAGGTGGTGGATAGAGGCGATAAGAACGGGGCCGGCGTCACCGCAAACCACCTTCCTTTTCTGGAGGCTCACCAGACCCACTAATGGTGGGGAGATGGATCCTTCCATCACACGTCAATGGGGGATTACCCCCTATAACCTTGCAAACAACACTGAACGATTTCGTATAATACAGGGCCCAGGCCCCTGCAATACTGTTTATCGGCCTAGTTTCCCCATCTTCTTACTTCGCAATCGTGGGAAAAGTGGTGTCGACAAGGCGGTAGGAATCTGATGTTATTATCAAAGAGCTCGCTAAGGCCTAGCGATACGTGCGCTATAATTCGCCAATCAGCAAACCCCTCACCTCAGCGCTAGAGAAACAAAAACGAAAGAAAAGCAGCTTACTATCACTATCAGGCATGTTATCACTAGGACCGTGAAGGAAGTTCAAATAATCTTTAGCCTAGTCTTAACTAAGAAGCTGGATATGACCTGACAGCCAGCCGTGGCGTTATTGTAAAACAGGGACGTTCATGGGGGTGTGTGTGCTAAAGGCCTCAAGTCGTTTCATTCACCAAGCCTTGCAATCGCCACGGAGATAGGAAAGTCAAATACGGCGAGCATCACTTGATACATTGAATAGACGTCTTGGGAGGAGGATCAGGGAGCCCAGGGATCTTGGAAGCCGAGGCAAACTTTTCAATTGGGGCAGACTGCTTGAGAACGGTGCTGCATTCCAGCATTTCTTCGGTGGACGGGGTCATGGTATCTCCTGCGAAGAACGGGGCGTTGCACCCCTCTGCTTGTACGTAAAGTAGCTACTTAGTCGATCAAAGGAGGGAATGCTGGAGACAGCCTCAGCGTTGAATGACACCATTGCACTTTTTCCCCAAGTGATGGGTAAATATAGTAGTCTGTGGTGATGGCGCCGGCGGCCAGAGGCTCGTATTTCGCGAGAAACGAGCAGAGAAGAGCGAAAACCCTTGCTGTAGTCCACATGTATGGCCTTGCTTTGCTTTGCAGACTTGTTAAACGGCGAGCCTCGGGTCTGTCCCTTGGTTGCGAAGCCACACAGAGTCATTGCGCACCATTGAAGAATATCCAGTTCCACGGATGCTTGAACCATGGTGCAGGTGTTGGGGATGTCAGACTTGGTCACCTCCAAGGGTTGCAGGTGAGAATGGAGCACCCGACCTGGACCGGTTCTTCCACATAGGGTTGGTTCTCTCGGTCTAGTTTAGGGTCGCTAATATTTCGAGCCGTAGTGCGGTTCACCCGGGTAGCAATCTCCAGGATGTCCCCCTTCGGAGTACTTTGTAGATGTCGAAAGTGGAGTAGGACTCTTGATGATTCTATCAACACTCGCAGGAGTGTTCCAGGTATCCCGAGTTGATGGTCTAGTAGATCAAATGACGTCAGATGCTCAGATGCTAGTGTCCATCCCTACTCTCTACAGCAGAAGCAACGAGAAGAGTCGCCAACGTATACGATTTCATCAAGAGGATTACCCCCTCCATTTCCGTTGTCTTCGTTAAGACGATCACTTTCCTCCCCGCCATTGCGGTGAGTCTGGCGACGCTTAAAATGTTCCAAGTCGCGTTGATGATGGTGATGGTATGCGAATCTAACACACAAGATGATTCTCTTGAGGCATTTCCAAAGAGATCAACGCCCAGGGATTATTAATTCCGATTTAAGTTGCAGGAAGTGCAACCATGATTCGTTCTCCAACAAACGTTAGTGGTGCATGGATCTAGAACCGGTTGGAGGGATTGGAAAATGATAATATCACTTGCCAGCTTCCCCCCCGGGCAATGCTGCCATGCCAATGCATGATCCGACCTAAGGATCAAGCGTGAGCACCTAGGAGCTCACAGAAACAGGGGTACGAAGGAGAACAATGGCTTTCGATTTTTCCTGAAAATGACCGTTTGCGAGTATGTGACCTCCATCTAAGCGGGAGAAATAATCGTTGTTGTGTGGAGTTATTGATTCCTGAGTACGCGCTTTTCATTCTGTCGGTCTCATCTGTTTGACAATAACTTGGACACCAGCTCACAACGGCCCGGACTGCGACTGCGCAGTGACAGTTCGCAAAATAGCCGAGGGTGTAGAGCCCATCCCCTCGGTCCGGGGAGGACTTGGCGTCGCCCCTGGCCTCAGGGATTTTTGACCAGCCCTCTTGGGAAAACGCCCGCGAAGGTGGCCCGAGTGCAGCAGGCATCTCGATAATGTTACCCACCGCCCGGCAGATTTGGCTTGATATCCGGTATTGATGGTCGTATCCTGAACCGACTGCCTTTTCAACAATGATCATCCCATCACAACGCCATTCCGCTTTGGAGGCCTGGGAATCGCTACGCTACGAAAGGTCCCACTTAGAGTTTAGATACAGATTAAGGAGGAACGATTCATATTTTATCTCGTCAACCCTCACATCTGGTCATGGCCAAGCCAAACAGCGCGCACGTCGTACGCTCCTTTGGGCTGGAATAGGCGAAATATCCGCTGCATTGACGCAGTTGGTCGTTGTCCACTCAAGCTAGCTTCTCGAAGCACGGATCGATTGATGCTCGTGCCTCTACCTTCGTATTGAAATTATTATTAATCAGTGGTTAAATGTCTCTCAACCTCACTTTGGCTTGGGCGTACATCTGCGGCGTTCTGATTGAGAAAGAGCCCTCACCTAGATCTGCAAATGATTCTCAGGACCAGCAAGTTAATTTGACACCAACCTTCCAAACGCAAGTAAATAAATTTTTAGAATGTATTATTAGACTATCCAGAGCCTCATAGTTTCACTGCCCCACGTTAGCCGGCGGCTCTAACGTACGTCTCTCGTCGGAGCGGGCAGATCCCATTTTCTAGGCTGTTTGGTTGGGGACAGCGTTTCGGCGGGGCCATAGAGTTGTGTCCGAAGACTAATGAGGACTTTACCTCATAGACACGACAACTATAGCTCGGGGTAGCCCAAAACCCAAAACACGTACGGGCTCGTTCACTTGCTCTGGCTAAAGTGGGAGCTGCTCAGTTCCAAGTTGGGAAATGGTAATTCCCGAAGAACATATAAGAGCCCTGTCCGCACTATCGTAGGACTTGGCAAATAAGAATAATATCTTTCACAATTGCATAAACCCGCATTCGCATATCATCCGGCGCTGTCCGGTCGTGCGTGAGGAGAAATGTTCAACCTCCAAAGTTTCCGCGGCTCTAGTTTGAGATTTCTGCTCTGCCATCCACCTACAAGCATATCTAACTAACTCCCGGCCAGGACGGGAATCGTTGCCAAGAAGAAAATATGCTTTCAGCGCGGGGCTATCCGAAGACCGCTATACACCGAATGGAAAGTTGTTCAGCTAAAACACGTACTTATGCCCCACATCCTACCTCCGTACTTTGTACGGCTAGCGCCAGGGAAAACCACCACTACCCGACCCGGGCTTGCGAAATTCAAGTACCGTGCTGCCAAGACAGCCTCCCGCATTTCCTACACTGCCGGATAGTGATCTAATAAGGTTAAGTTAAGAACAAGAATAGTAATATAATGCCGATAATAGGTTGTCCAGAACATTACTTCTTCGACATTTAAGCTATTATTGTCTTTTTTGTGAAAAGTCGGGGTAGACGTGCCATGCTCCTTCCCTCACCATTCGATATTTGTGAATCATGAAGCCCATTCCCGTTTCAACGACCTCAGCGCTACTAATTTTGAGCGGTATAGCTCTCGTTTTTGCTAGGGCAGGATGGGAACCAGTCGTAGACCTTGAAACTTCTCGGCACCGAGCAATTGAGAATGTATGCGCCCACTAGCATTTTACTAGACATTCAAGACTTCTTTTAATGTTGATCAATTCAAGGCACCTAGGAGTTTCTACACCTTTAAAAACATACCTTACGCCGAGCCACCGCTGGGAGATCGTCGCTTCGAGGCCCCCGTCCCAAAGACCACAATTAATCGCACGATTGATGACGGCTCCAATACGCGAATCTGCTACCAGGCTACAGGGAATTTCTACCAGTACTCCCTGCCCCTCGTCCAAGCATATGCCACCGGCTGCGGCAATGTTTCGGAGGCATCTCTCGGAAACTCTGAGTCCTTGACCCAGTCGGAGGACTGTCTCCTTCTCGACGTACATGTGCCGAAGAAAGTTTGGAAACATCGCGTCGATGTCAAGCGACCCGTGTTGGTGTGGATCCATGGCGGCGGTTACACGAAGTGGTCGAAAGAAGCGATTAATGCTGGGGGAATTCTGACAAGCAGCCTCGGCGAAGACAAAGGTGGGATGATAGTAGTAACAATCAACTATCGCCTGTAAGTGCAGCAATATGCTCTTCCCCAGAGCTCCATTCCCAATTATGACACTAACTGTAGCAACAGTGGTCTCTTTGGCTTCCCTCCGCGGAAGGCACGCATGCGAGATGTTGTCTCGAACGCCGGACTCTACGACCAGCGCCTTGCTCTCGACTGGGTTCAAGAACATATTCATCGGTTTGGGGGAGATCCAGGACGAGTGACAGTTATTGGTGAATCGGCTGGCGGCGGGAGGGTTATGGCACAGTTGGCCGCTTTTGGAGGAGAGGATGGATCTTCACCGTTTCAAAGGGCCATTCTCCAGAGCCCCGCGATGAAACCTATCGTCAATGATTCGCAATACGAACTAGTATACGATTATCTTTTAGAAACTTCGGGACTGCAAGGCTACGACGAGTTGAGGAACTTGCCATCGAAGGATGTCCAAGCTATCAATATGGCAATGGTTGCTAATGCTGCATTTGCAGATACCGTCTTCCGTATGTCTTCTGCCGAGCCCGCGAATTCCTTGTCTCAGCTAACCAAAACTATACAGAACTCAATGTGGATGGGGAATTCCTCCGAGACATTCCGGCCCGACTTCTAATGCAGAATAAAATCGATCGGTCGGTGGATATTCTCGTCGCGCATAATAGCAACGAAGGCGTCATGTTCACCGACCCCCGTACCGAAGACGACGACACCTTTAGATCATATTTTGCAAATCTTCTCCCGGATCTTTCATCTGAGAAGCTTGACACAATGGCCACAGAGATATATCCGCCGGACTTCTCAGGGACACTGCCATACAAGAATCACATCGAGAGATTAGTACTCGCTGTCGGGGACTGCCTTTTCGACTGTTATGCTTTTGGTGTGAACCTTGCGTATGATAACAATACCAGAGGGTACCTTTTTGATATCTGTCCCGGTGTACATGCCCAGGATGTGTCTTACTCGCTGCATGACGGCGAAGAAGCGGATTATTTCGGACGGCCCATAGATTCCCCGACGGCTGAGGCTATGAAAAATTGGATCGTTGATTTCACGCTGATGGGTGGGAGGCATGGTAGCGCAGCAAGGCAGTTGCCGATTTTTGGATCAACGGCCAGAATTCTGCACTTGAGAAAGCAAGACGCAGCTGAGTCTAATTTTACTATTGAGAAGGATCCTGCCGCCAATAGCCGGTGCCAGTTCTGGCTTCATGGCATTTTTTCTTAAAAAGGCGACGGTATGAAGAAGCTAGTACATAATGTTCTTGACTCGTGTTTTTGGTAGTGTTAGCCCGTGAGTGACGGATACTGCGATGCCAGCCGATGGCTTGATTTATAACCTCAATATTCCATTATTAGGCATGAAAAGCCTGCTCGCCAACCCTACCATCCCAATACAGCGGATCCAAGGATCAATTCACGGAGGCTTGAATATATCGTGAACGAGAACTTTCGAAACTATCAATTATTCGATAGCGATGATCTTGTCAGGATCAAAGTTAAAAGAGTCCTCCCGCCCATATCCCCTCTGATTCGCCACCACCCTCTTCCGCGTCTGAGAGTCCACGAAATCGCAGTTAAAATGGGTATGACCAAACGCCCAAACTTTGACGGCAGGGCTGGTCCAGCAGGTTTCTTGCTCGAGGTTCGTTACAAAAGCCGTATGAACACCACGATCATCCTCAAGGTGTTCAGGATCGTTTGCTTCCGGTAAGTTTGTCGGACTGTAGTGCGTGAGGATGACAATGTGACGCTCTGGCTCGGCGTGGCAGATGGTTTCCACTTCCTTGTTCAGCCAGTCTAGATCTGTTTGATGGCTTGTGTTGTGCGCATCTACGTTCCAGTCGGTAATCATAGAGAAGTCGGAAACGAACAGGGAGGTAGTACTCTTTTGCGAGTCAGAAATGCGGGAGAAGAGAGTGCAGCCGAGAACGGTAACCGTGGGTGAAAGATCGAACCGCCTTCGGTCCAGCAGCACAAACTGCCCGAGCGAGGAAACGCCGCCATTGTTCCCAAGTTGGACTCTCCTCCGGTCAGAAACCGATTGTTCAAAATCGTGTAATATAGAGATAGCAGCAGGGTATGTGAAGGTCTGTCGTTCTTCCGAGACATCGTCGTACTCGTAGGGCTCGTGATTCCCTATTACGTAGAATATGGTGTCGAACTGCTCAAGTTGGCACTCCAGGAACTCAAAAAGCCGACTGTCATGAACATGGCCAATATCACCGAGGAGAGCTAAGTATGGGCCCCTAGGCTCTATGCGGAAGTCTGCATACATTGGCAAGAAACGTGGAGTTTCCAAGTGAAGGTCAGACATGACCTGTAGTGCCACCGGTTGGGGAGACTCGAGGATACTTCGCCGCTTCATTCTTAGCTCGTATCAGTCCGAAATGCCTGTCAGAAAATTAGATAGTATTTTCGTCACTTGTTGTTTTTCCTTTCCCTGTCTTATCTTGTCCTTTTCTATTTCCGTTCTTTTGTTGCTGCTCCCCAACCCCGCAAGGGGAAGTGCAGACACTAAATGAGTAACACGTGATTTGGTGAAGCAAGGGGCAGGAACCAAAGCATTCCTGGTCTGCAGGCCAAGCCCAAAAAGCCCAACATGAAGGTTGAGAATAAAAATCAAAGTTCATTAATCTCAAATCTCAAATCAGTCGAGGCTATAATAACTTGACAAGTAATACAAAAACACGTTTAAACAAATCCTATCAAAACGAGCATCACAGCCCAAACATAACCTCACGCATCTCGGATCGTGAACTGAGCCTGGCCCAGAGTAAGTTCCAGCTGTAGCTCTGGGCACCCGACCGCCAAACAAACCGTCACCTCCATCCGCCATGGTTGGAGGAGCTCATCGTGCCCCCTAGTGCTCCTGTTTGACGTCGACGATTCCGAGCTAAAATCAGCCTGGTCTGTCCAGAGACCTGCGTTTCTCAAAAAAGACTCCATTTCTGGATGTTCAGCAAGAAATGAAGGCCAAAACGAGTGGGTGTAAACCCATCTCAATTGCCTTCTATCTATGTTGCGACTTCCCGTCAACACAACGAGGCAGAAGTGGATATCTCTGGCGTCGTTTTTTTTTTTTTTTTTT
>PGIR01000300.1:0-30622 GCA_002812735.1 Scedosporium dehoogii
TGTATTTTTTTTCTCTTTGTGTTTATTTACTTAATTTTCAAACTGGGTCCTTTTCTTCAGACTGTGATGCAGCTTCTCCATCTGGGATGTTGCACAAAGATAGTGTCTACACAGCTGCTGGGTTCTGGCTCCGATGGTTGACCATGTTCATGGAATTTAGTCTGAATTAGCAGTTGATATCTGACCAGTAACTGAATACTGCATGTAGTATTGTTTGCTTGATTTGCTCGGTTTTGGCATAGTGTCGTGAGTCTGGGCAGGGAGTGTGACAAGTTTCAGCCTCGCATTTGATGCGGTTCTCAGACCCAAGCCTTGCCTTCACTATCTTTAGACTTCTCTCATACCTTTTTCACCAAGGCAAACCTCAATGTTCTAAATAGTTTCCAAGCCACCAGCTCCTTTTACCATCACCCTACCATATTCAATAACTTTGATCTTTATCCCACCATCCCTCCCAAACACACCACTAACAACAACAACGCAACCATGCCACTCCTCTCCAACTTCGCATCCACAACAACCTTCCCCCCCTTCGACTCCCTCCCCAACACAACCTCCCCCGCCCCTTCCGACCCGTGGTACCTCGTCGCGCAAATCTTCGAAAACATGACAATAACCCAACCGACGCTAATATGCCGCGACCGCAACAGCGCCAGCTTCGCCCTCACCTTCGAAGACCGCGACTTCTCCCTCGCGTCCTTCAAGAAGGGCTTCACGGTCGTCGTGAGGCGCGCGAGGAGGACGGAGGCGAAGGAGGAGGGGAAGAGGGGGTTCGTTACTGTTGAAAAGGGGGAGGAGGAGGGGGTGAGGTGTCTTCCGGGGTCGATGGAACGGGTGTTGGTTTTGGCGGGGGAGATGGGGGAAGCGGGGGGAGAAGGGAGGGAGGTTTGTGGGGTTTGTGGTGGGGAGGGGAGGAGGAGGTGTACGGGGTGCGGATGGGTTAGGTATTGTGGAAAGGTAAGTTGGGTTTCTTATATTCTTTCTCTATTGTCTCTTTTTGAATTTGTTTGAGATGATGCGAGCGAGAGCGGGAGGTTGCGGTGCTAATGCGATGGTGTTTTATAGGACTGCCAGGTTAAGGGGTGGACAGAGAAGGGCCATAAGAGTGATTGCAAGATCTACAAGGCGTTGAGAGAGTTGGCTGAGATTGAATCTTCATGATACCACGAGTCAATTCGCTACATGTGCCAAGACGAGTCAAGTATGCAATGGAGCGACTCTCTTATTCCCACTCTTCCTCGCTAGTATCGAGAAAAGCCAATGGGATGCTTGTGCCTGAGCCACGAGGAAGACGAAGAGAATACGGCTGCTAGCCTTGGGGACATGGCTTCATGAACGTAAAAACACATCAATAGACGTAGATTTATTATATATCATCTTCGGCGGTTGACGACTATCGCACAACATGCCCTCCCCGCCCGATTATGCCATTAACAAGTATGAACGCTTTTTGTTTTCCGTATCCACATCCCACCGGTTCGTCCGACTCAGCGCTCTGCCCATATTAAATAACGGTATATCGAGATATGTACAGAAATCGAACAACAACAACAACGCCCAACCAACCGACAACCCATTATACCTCACGATTAGATGACGTACTGTGAAGGGAAAGTTAGCTCGAATGTTCTGACCAAGGTATATATGTAGGGGTATGAAGCTTGCGTACAGGAATGAAGAGGTAAGGAACCTGTTTCTCGTACTGGAGCCAGGTCTCGCCATACTTGATTCTACACCTTCGAATGTCACGAGCGGCACGGTGAGCGATCATGGTGCAGAAGAAGACGGGGTAGAACCAAGGGAAAGGGCTCCTGTATAGCTGTTAGTATTTGCTGCGCGGAATGAGTGCGAGAATCATGATGGATACGTACTTGAACCCGGTAATCAGACCCCAGCTGACGGCGAAGAAAACGTCGCAGGTGTAGTGGATCTTGCGAGCGTACCCATACCATCCGTCAACGAGAATGGTATCGCCAGAAGGAGTCGTAAGAGTCTTGGGGTTGTGGATGGTCTGCCAGGGAACCTGGGGGAAGGTTCTGCGCCAGACAACCTTGCCGCGCTCCATGGCCCGGAACCTGTTCTTCTGGCTGTTGCAGCTATCCCAGATCCAGTAGAAGAAGATGTAAGAGACGAAAAGCGCACCAAGGGCGACACGGTTCCATCGATACTCCGAAGGGTCGTGGTTGGCAAGGTAAATGGTGCAGTGGCAGTACGAAAGGGGAACACCAGCTAGATTCCAGAAGATGAGCATGAATCCCCACTTCTCGTAGTACATATCCCTGTTTCAAGGCGAAAGACTGTTAGCAGAAACTCTCTATGCGCAATCGACTTTGAAATTCAAAAAGTGTGGTCAAACTTACCAAGTAGTGACAATAAGCTCCTCGCCCTTGGAGCAGGCGTTGGCGTAGAGGTAGTGGGCCATGACGAGGAACATAACCTCTCCAGAGACATAGCCGTACCTCTCATACTGACGGGCAGCGGCACCGCAGCTTAGGAAAAACAGAATGTACCAGGGGAGTCTGACTTCGAAATACATCTTGAAGTCAAGGATGCCAAACATGCGAGGGTTCAGCTCCGCACCCATGAAGAAGTCATAGATGGGGTAACCAGTCATCCTGTGCTGAGCTCCACGAGCGAGCGCCGAGAAGTAGGCGATGAAGCTGACAATGAAACCACTGCAAATGGCAACGGAGAGAAGAGGGCCAAACTCATCAATGATGGTGTAAAGAGGGAAAACGCCTGTGTAATGGAGGATTCCGGCCACCAGCATGCTGAAGTAGAGACTGGTATAGGCGCTGCAGTAGTACTTGAGCTGCTTTCCCCCAGCGTGAGGGAGCGGCTTGCCATAAGCCCAGACACCAGGCAAGAGACAGTAGCAGGCTCCCTCGAAGATGAAGAAGGACCAATAGATCTTCCAGGCCCTGAGGGTTGGGAAAGCGCCGGTGTACACAAGATCGACGAGATGTTGTCCGAACTCTGACCAGCTTTGACCAGGCTCGGGCTTTGGCAGCCCACCATCATAGTAGGTTGCGCCAATCCACATGTACCACATGAGGAGAGGGAAGCCAATCATCAAGCCCAAGGTGCCGAAACTACCACCGAACTCGAATTCGCCAGAGTAGTCTATCTTGGGGTCCAGGCCAGGAATCCAACCATCGACCGCCGCAGCACCGGATAGCTTCTCAGACTGAGGAGCATGTCCGTTGGAAGCTGGCCTTTCAGCCTGCTCCGCGATGGGCGTGGTGGGTTTGGTGGTGGCCTTCGCGGTCTTGACCGGTGTCTTGGGGGGTACTTCTTTTTCCTCTTCGCTAATGTTCTCAACAAACCTGGCCGTTCTCCGTCGAGTCGGTCGTGCAGGTTTGGCAGTCGTCTCAGCTGCGGAGCCAGAGTCGCTGTCCTCGACTGGCGCGGACGTCGAACGACGTGTGGCTCGTCGCGGTGTCTCAATCATCCCTTCGAAGAGCTCCTTCTTTCTGTTCACGCATAAATTGGTTAGTTCAAGTACATGAGGAATTCACTCAAAAGCGCAAAAGAAGCGGTGGGCCGTCCTCCTTGACATGATTGAGAGAATCTAGCTACACCAACGGCGCAATGGGGCGAAAAAGGAGAGGTTCATACCGAGGAGTTTGCCTGAGCGAGTAACGACCCGTCATCTTGAGAATCGGAAGAGGAAACCAGAGGGAATTTCACTAGAAAGGGGGAGAAGAAGAGGCCTTTGAAGTGGGCATGAAGGCACCCGAGGCTATAGATGCATGATCCGATGCAGCGCGAATTCGAGAGAGATGCAGGATGAATCCAATTGACGAGTGTCCTCATGAGACTCAAGCCAGGGTCCAACAAATAATAACAAGTTGGGAGCTCAGCTCGGGTACTTCGTACTCGTGTCCTTGTATTATTTGGTTGACATTGAGGAAAAGTGCCGGTCACCAGGGGCGATCAATATTAGAGCCATTCTTCGCTAAGGGCTGGGCACGTTCCGCCTAAGAACTTCCATTCGGGGACCTAACTAATACCCCGTTCCTGAGCCACTGAGCGCACTAACAATGTAACTAGCTGCTGGAAGTACAATATTGTACTCCGTACAATTGTACGAAGGTGGTGATCATAAATCGGTGGATTCTTCGCGAATTCGATTACGAAGAATATGCATGGACAATCAATATGCATGGACAATCAGTATGCAATGACAATCAATATGCAATGTTTCAACGTTCCAACCCAACGAGATGGAGAAGGAACAACGCGGCAAGTCCCTTGCTCCAACTGTATGGAGCACGATTTTGTTACGTACGAATTCGAAAATTGGGGGTGGACCCTGAATCATTAGGTAACCGAAAACGGGCCAATCAAAAATCGGCCTTTCGAAATTGCTCCAGTTGAGGAACGAAATATTATGTAAAATGTTTTCTGCCGGGAGTGATTGGGGGCACGCCTCACCGCCCTGACTCGAGTATATAATCAACACAATCCTCGCGCTTTTCAACCCTTTCTTCTTTTCTTCTTCAGCTCTCTTTGCCTGTACGTTCCTACCCCCAACATTCAACTCGACTCGCAATTTCGAAGATGGTGCTAACCTCCCCGGCTACAGTTTGGCTTAGATCAAGTGTAGTATCTGTTCTTTTCAGTTTAATCTCTGAAAGGTCTCTAAGGAGGCCAATCGTGATTAATCTTATTTTTGCCTCTCGGGAGAAGCCCTCTGTGCTTGCACATGGCTTCACCCACAGTGTCCCTGGTATTACACTGCCTCCAGGTGACGCGAACACTTCTCTTTTTTTCGTTTTCATTACTTTTCCAGGCTTGCCTGGGATGTGAAGAAGACGTTTGGTCAGGATCTTGAGGAGTCGAATTTTGTGTGTAGCCGTTCCCTGTAGAAACACGTAAAATGTTCATCATGTAGTCTCGTACTGTGGCGCCTGCCCAACCTAGAAACATCATCCTCGCTACTTCGTACATCGCGTCTGAGCTATTGACGTAGTTCCAATATCCACCAACTCTCTTGCCTCGACTTGTTGCTCCTGCTCTAGTCTTGCTCTAACCCTCATCATGTCGAACGACGCCCAATCCCGTCTCCTTGACCCTACCATCTTCCCCCATCTGAAGGAGAAGATTGAGCAGGAGATCCAGGTCAAGGACTCTTTGACACAGATCGTCCAGAAGCTGGAAGCTACGAACTCGTACGCCGAAGGCTTGCTGTCTCGCATCCATGCTACCCCTCGCCAAAACTGTGAGTTCTGTGAAAATTGGCATCGAGGCAGAATCATCGACCCCACCGTCAGATCAAGTTTTTTGCCCCATGCTAACCTTATCCCGCGATGTGTAGACCATGAGCTTCTTGCCCAGGTCGAGGTAGAGATCAAGAAGGTGATTGATATTGTCAAGGAGCTTTCCGATTTTGCCTCTCAGTACCCCTACTACAAGTAAGCTATCATCGGGTCGTTTGCTTTTTTTTGTCAGGTCCAAATGTTCGTTTGGTTTCTGACATCATGGTCCGTTTGCTAGGTACAATCAGAAATGGTCGTGGACTATCAACCACGTCCTCTTCACTGTGATCCTCTGCGGATTCCTGGGAGGGATGGCCACCGAGAACAAGCCGGGTGAATTCGGCCGTCTCCTTACCCCAGAGGACGTTAGCGAGATTCTTCAAGGTAGCGTAAAGCCCACACCCTCTTTCCTTTCTCCGCCTCTCTACTGACTCTGTACCTTGTGTGGCAAATAGTTCCCGTAAACCTCAAGGACCGGGACGCCTTCCACATCACCATCGAAGAGTACCTCACGGCCCTCACCATGCTCTGCGATGAGCTCAGCCGTCTCGCGACCAACAGCGTCACGCTCAAGGATTTCGATCAGGCTGTCCAGATCCAGTCGTTCGTCAAGGAGCTCTTCGCCGGCTTCCTCTTGCTCAACCTCAAGAACGACCCGTTGCGCAAGCGCGTTGATGGCGTCAAGTATGCCGTTAAGAAGACGGAGGAGATTGTTTACGATCTGACTGTGAGGAAACTAGTTGCGCCGCCTGGCGAAGCTTCGGGTTCTACTGAGATGGAGAGCTGAGATTGAGGAGCGTGGTAGGACCATCAGCTGGTATTGGGGCATAACGCTGTCGCTTGCCTGAATGGCTCTTTATTACGGTGAATGGTGGGCTCTCTACTGGTGCAGGTTCAGTTACGAAGTAGTTATCCCGTTTTGCAAGCCCATCAGGCAAGGATGCTCGGGGAATGGGGGATACGGAAAATAAGGGTAAACAAAACAATAAAGAGAATCAACATCGTCTAGGACGACGTGCCAGACCAGGGAACACTTGCAATACATCTCTCACCATGACCCGTCTAAACCAGTCAACCGTCCGAAATCAAATTCAATGTTGTCACAGTAGAGTACATAAGAACCAGTGCGAGAACCCTGAATGCTTCCCGTGATATGCGTCCCAATGCCTTCCCAGTACCCTTCCGGATGGATAAGCCCCATCCTGCTTTCCCATTATTTCTTCAGCCGATCTACGAACCAGAATGTCTGTCCGTGGCCGCTGACAACCAAAGAATCTCTAACTAGACTTGCACGCTCGTCCGCGCGCTAGATATCCATATATTTGATCACCTGTGATGGCCTATGCGGGGTCGCTCTGTCTAGCTAGCCAGTTAACAAGATCCGCGTAAGCTCCAAAACCTCGCCGTTTCGGCCCTTAGCACTGGGTTCCCGTAGTAGCCTTCGAGTTCATCAGCAAGGCAACAATGAGACCGTAGAGACCTGCGAAAAGGCGAGGGTTAGCATTTCTCTTCTTCTGCTGGGTTATTCGGGTGGTAAAGGTAAAGCCATACCCAAGACTTCGGCGAAAATGAGAATCAAAATCATGCCGACGAAGAGACGAGGTTGTTGAGCAGTTCCACGGACACCAGCATCACCGACGATACCGATCGCAAAACCGGCAGCAAGACCTGAGAGACCGACGGCAAGACCGGCACCGAGCTGGACGAAACCAGTGTAGAGAGGAAGCGCTTGTTGAAGACCATCGGAGATGAGAACCGAAACGACCAGACCGTAGATACCAATAATACCAGCCATAATAACGGGGACGATATCTGTGAATTTCGTTAGAGGCGATGTTCATTCGATGCAGCAAGCTTCGGGATGCGCGGGCATACTCTTGACGATCAGGTCAGGTCGGAGAACACCCATCGCCGCGATACCGACACCGGACTTGGCGGTTCCATAGGAAGCTCCTAGGCAGGTGAAAACAATGGCGGCCGTGCAGCCCATGGCACCGAAGAAGGGCTACAAAGTTTGTTAGCGAATCGGCCATCGCACTATCAAGCTTCTGCTGTTGAGGGCCGTCGTGGTTCAAACGATCTCGATCGATAGGGGAGAAACAAAACGGCTCGAGAGGATAACTAACCGCATAGGCAGGGCTGCATGATAGAGATGTTAGCTTGGTATTCTCTACTAGATGGTATGGCAGATGCAAATGAATAGCTAATGCAGATGGCGGAAGCTATTGGTGGTCATTTCACGAAGCGAGAAGCTGGGACCGATGACGACGTTATGCGGCAGGACAAACATACCAAGCCTCGGTGATCCTAAGACCGCCGTCGGACATCTTGACAAATTAGTTGGTGGTTAAAGTGGGAAATGAAGTAATAAAAGAGAGAATAGAAGGTTGAAAATAGTAGAAAGGACGAATGAAGAACTGGTGGTAGCTGTGTAAGGATTGGCGAGAAGCTCGGGGGGACCGAAGGACAGGTTAGTTGAAGAAGAGCACTGATCAATACTGGTTCTCAAGCGCCATTTGATGACAGGCAAGGTTTTGATTCGAGGCCTCGAATTCAACGAATCACGTGAATGCACGGGCCAATGTTTCTTGTTTTTGTCTCAGATCTTGCTTAACTAAGGGCAACTGGTACCACCTGGGGGAAATCTCACCCAGACCCCCACACCTGTGACATTGGAGCAAGCCAGAAAAAAAAAAAAAAAAAAAAAAAAAAAAAAAGCTGCCTCACAATTGCGTCTTCGTTTTCTTCTTTCTCTTCTCTGGTTTCTGCAACCTAACCACTTCACAACACCGCAACCATTCCGTGAACGATTGATTCAGAGGATCAGGGCGAGCAAAGAGGCCGTGAACCCTGAAGTACAGCAACTAAAATCCACCAAGAGAAAGACTTAATCGCAATGGCCGATGAGAACGGTGCTGGTAAGTGGCCCAGCATCACCAGCCTCACAGCAGTGGAAACTAGATCCTGACTTTTCCATAGCCTGGCCTTTGGCCGACGCTTCTCTCGAGCAAGAGCTTCTCGATCTCGTCCAGTCCTGCCAGCGTAAGATTTTCTCTCGACATTTCCCCAACCCCACCACCACGGCTCGAGACCTTGTCGATACTGACCGCTACCGCAGATGCCCGGCAGCTGAAGAAGGGCGCCAACGAGGCTACCAAGTCCCTCAACCGAGGTGTTTCCGAGCTCATTGTCTTGGCTCAGGACACTACTCCTCTTGCCATTGTCCTCCATCTTCCCGTTCTTTGCGAGGACAAGAACGGTAAGCATGCGCTCCCAATGATCTTCCTCCCTAGCTGTCCTCGGAGACTAACTCTCCCCTTCTTCCATAGTTCCTTACATCTACGTCTCCTCCAAGGTTTCCCTTGGCCGTGCCTGCGGTGTGAGCCGTGCTGTCATCGCCGCCTCCATTACCAGCAACGAAGGTAGCGAGCTTGCGGACAAGATTAGGAGCATGCGCGAGAAGGTCGAGAGGGTTGCCCTCTAAACATATCGCTTCATCTTGTACTCTCGACGTGCAACAAAGGTTAGGGCGGATACGATGAATGTGTGGTTCGCGGATTCCGTTTCGAAGACCCTTTGGCGCCATGGTGGTTGAGCTTTTCCAGTTCCCGCCTGGTGGATGGATAGATGATGCCTGGAATGCCTTCACGGCCCAGGATAGACGATAGTGGGCTTGAATAAGAAATTCTCTCAAATACGCAAACCTGCTTTGTAGTTGAGGATCAAGTTGTGGACTTTCATTCATGCGGGTGTTGAAACTCTAGCACCAAACCGTAGCGTAGCATCCATGGAAGCCGTCTCGCCGCCGTCCTCGGCGGTCTACCCCACCATGATCCAAACCTGCAGCACTCTAATCCCAATAATCCCAGCACCCCCACCATCTGTCCATGGACATTGGACCACTCGGTTTACAGCTGTTCCGGCGGGCCACCCAACCTCAACGTATTGTACATCTTCCTCTGACGGCATTTGCAGATTCGGCGTTCACATTCCGTTAAAAATCCCTCCAAGTTTTACACTCATGTCTCCAATGAACAGAGTGTCTGTAACTTCTTACTGGATGTTTGGTAGGCTCTGACATTGCTCAACCTCAGAATGGC
Organism: Scedosporium dehoogii; assembly: GCA_002812735.1. Classification (NCBI taxonomy): domain Eukaryota; kingdom Fungi; phylum Ascomycota; class Sordariomycetes; order Microascales; family Microascaceae; genus Scedosporium; species Scedosporium dehoogii. The sequence goes on from PGIR01000300.1 coordinate 9,362, forward strand.
CATCGCGCGCAAGGTCACTGTCTCTGCCAATGGCGAAGGCCTCGTATTGCAAACGGCGGCGTCCAAAACTCAGCGCTCGCCACAGCAACTCTTGATTAAATATGCCGACGGTACCGTCTCTTACCTGCCCCGCGAAAATGGGGCCGATTCACCGGGTTCCTCGCCGTCCTTTGAGGTCTTTGGCGTCATAGGTGAACTTTGTCCCCCCAACTCCGGCCCCCGAACTTCCCTTCCTTGATTTCGCATCGCGGCCTAACGGTCCGGGTGCTGGGGGACGAGTGCTAAACTGGGCCTCTTGTAGGACTCATGGCGGTATTCAGACAGAACTTTCTCATTACTATCACACGCCGGGAACAGGTTGCGCAGGTCAAAGGCTTTCCCGTGTATGTTGTGGCGGGCGTTGCGATTACGCCGTGCTCGTCGCAGGCGGAGACGGAAGCCTCTATTGCGAAGACGGCTCAGCATTTAAACAATAAAGACCCCGGAGACAAGTCGCTCGATGACAGCAGCGACACACTAGAGGACGAGTCGGAAGCTCTCCCGCGGGTGAGTGTAAGCGATGATGTCGACGACATAGTGCACGTTGAGAGAAACCCGGAGGCGGCTAGTGTTGAGGAGCCCATCACAAGCACCGTAGCCGAGGACGTCATCCGTCGAAGAGGGAGCTTCGGGCGATTTGCGCAGCGGTGGTTTAGCAAGAAGGGATGGGTATTGGATCAGCGACGGACTATGGGTTTGAGCAGACCGCCCATCGAGCAAGAACCTACGCTGGCGGCTGCCCGGGACTCGAGAAGTTCCGAGGACAGCATTGAAGGGACGGGGACGGCGCTGCTTCCTAAACTCCTGCATACGGCACGGGTGTTATTTGGCTCTTCTAGGAGTTTCTTCTTCTCGTACGATTTCGACATAACGAGGAGTTGGGCAGAGTGTAAAGCATTTGAACCAGAGATTCCTCTCTACGCTCAAGTGGCACCCATACATTTCTGGAATAACCACCTCCTTCAGCCATTTCTTTCTGTCGGCGCAGAATCAGTCGCTTTACCGATCATGCAGGGCTTCGTGGGCCAGAAATCCTTCGTCATGGATAGCCACCCGCCGCAGGTCGACGACTCCGAACCCGAGGCGATGGAGATGTCAAATCTCTTCCTAAGCGGCTCGGCACCTGCGTCGCCTCCAGACGAATCGGTCAAGGAATTCATCGAGCGGAGACCAACTGAAAGAGACTTCTTGATTACTCTTATATCCAGGCGGTCAACGAAGCGCGCTGGCCTTCGGTACATGCGGCGAGGTATAGATGAAGACGGGTATACTGCCAACTCTGTCGAAACGGAGCAGATCCTCTCTACCCCGTCGTGGAGCTCGTCTCCACCGCTTGGATCTAAGATTTACTCCTTCATGCAGGTTCGAGGCAGTATCCCCGTCTACTTCACGCAGTCACCATATTCCTTCAAACCTGTTCCAGTAATTCAACACTCTCCCGACGCGAATTACTTGGCGATGAAGAAACACTTTAATCACCTCAAACAGTCATTCGGTTCCCTACATCTCGTCAACCTTGTCGAAAAGCACGGTCCGGAGGCAATCGTCGGCGATGCTTACGCAGACCAAGTCGACCGCCTGAACGACGAAGTACCCGAGTCCGATAAGGTCCCCTTTGAGTGGTTCGACTTCCACGCCGTCTGCCGCGGGATGAAATTTGAGAATGTCAGCCAACTGCTCGAGAGACTTAAGGACACTCTTGACGAATTCGGCAGTACGGTCGAAGCGGACGGGAAGATCGTTCGTAAGGAAGGGGGAGTCACGAGGACGAACTGCATGGACTGTTTGGATAGGACAAATGTGTGCCAGAGCATGTTTGCGAAGTATATGCTGGAGACGCAACTTCGCGAGGAGGGATTTGACATGAGCGCTCAGGTGGACCAGAACGCTTGGTGGTTCAACAACATCTGGGCGGATAATGGCGATGCGGTGTCGAATCAGTACGCCTCAACAGCTGCCATGAAAGGGGATTACACTCGGACGAAGAAGCGGGATTACCGAGGAACGCTCAACGATCTGGGCTTGTCAATCACTAGGTTCTACAATGGGTAAGTGAAGAATGAATGGCTAAGACCTCCCATGTTAAGTCTTTCATTAACGCGGTCTATCTAGGTTGGTGAATGACTACTTCAGTCAGTTGGCCATCGACTTCCTCCTGGGAAACGTCACCGCTCTTGTATTCTCCGAATTTGAGGCGGACATGGTGACCAAGGACCCAGCCGTATCCGTCGTGAAAAGGCGGGAGCAGGCAATCGAACTATGCCAAGACCGCGTCATTGAAGACGAAAGCGAGGAATTCATCGGCGGATGGGCCGCGCTAGCTCCCGCAGTGTCAGGAGTCATCCAAGGCCAGCCGATGGAAGAGTCCATACTCCTTCTAACCGACGCCGCCCTCTACCTCTGCCGCTTCGACTGGGATCTCGACAGGGTATCATCCTTCGAGCGCGTCGACCTAGCACACATCGTCGGCATAAAATTTGGCACGTACATCACATCGACGATCTCGGCCGTGCACATGGACGAGACGAAGAACGTGGGCTGCGTGATATCCTACGAGCCCGGCAAGTACGACTTCACGCGGACCAACACGCGGACCCTCTCGAATTTCGAGGATAAGCGTAAGACGCACCAATCGTCGTCTGATTTCGGAAACGGCTCGATATCGGGCTTCGCGAGCTTCTTCTCCGGGGGGAAGACACGCGCGGGGCCCGTCATAAGGAGAATTGCGCTCAAGGCACCGTACGCGCAGTCTTCCCTCGCAAAGGACGGTGATGGGCTCCGCCAGACGGAGATTCAGCAGGTTGTGACCATGTGCTCCGAGATTGAACGTCTGGCGTTCAAGGCTCAGGGGAAGGAGACAAACGGCGATACGAGCATGATTGAGAAGGAGGATATAATCTCGTTGGAGGAGGCGAGGAGGAGTACAGGGTTGCTAGAGCAATTGGGTCATTCGATAAAGCGCATGGTGTGGGCGTGAAGCATATTTCTCTTTCCATACACCTTTCTATGTAGTAGAAGGAAGATAGATAATTGTAATTAAGAACTCGTGATTAAGAGCCTTTTTTGGGGTTTCTATTGTGTGAGTGTATCATGTTGGAGAGCGTGCAAGACGGTAGAGGTGGAGCTGATATCGCATGTTCTCCAGGGGTATAGGATATCGTAGAGAATCCGCGAGGCGGAACCATATCGAGTCGTTGGTTTCTAGCCTTTCCCACGTATCGCTGAGGGATTTGGTGAGAGTGTGATCGAGAAGCCATTGCATGGGATACTTCTTCGCCTGGGCACCAACACCTGTCTCGGAGTAACTGCCGGGACTGTCCACGACAAGGAGAAGGGTTCCGACGGGAGCGCACGAGGTGAGGCTGAGCAGGAGAGAAGTCGTTTTTCCTATTCCTCCGGAGGTATAGAGCTCGTTCAACGTGAAGAGTATAGTGATAAGGAGAGGCTCAGTTCCGATGAGTTTGGACAATTGTTCCTTGTTAGCCGCGAGGACATCGCTCTGACTAAATCTCATGAGGAGCGAATCTGGTACTATAGCTGGGCCGTTATCCGCATTATCTCCATGACTTGTGTATTTTGAGATCTCACGGATGGTATACGTGGTTAACACGTCGTGGAGTCTTTTGACTACACTGCCCCACGGTCCGGAGTCGACGAGGATAGCTTCGCCCCGGGCGAATCTTTGGCTTATAAGTAGCGCAGAGAAAGCCGCAAGCTCCGCAGCGCCACCACCTACTGACAGCATCTTTAACCGCGGGGCTGTCTGGGGTCCATCTCCTTGGCCCTCAATCTCGCCTTTTGGAGTCGCGGCAACAAGACCTTCGAGATGGTCACGGATACCCTCAAGGATAGAAGCGTAGCAGAGGGCTCGAGTCGGGCTCCATCTTGCAGCATAGGCAGCTAGGTGCTCTTCTTTCGAGAAAGCAGCAGCAAAGTCTCGGTTGAACAGAGCTCCCTTGATGGTCTGCAAGGTAGCTTCAAAGTCGCTAGCGGCTAGTTCCTCCGCAAAGGTTCGCGAGAATAGGTCAAGCAGTAGCTGCTGGATCTTGAGATCTAGCTGCGGCGCCGGACCAGGCTCAACATCCTTCAAGCTTCCCGATCCTCGTACGGCCTTGTTGCCCGCGCTTTTGCCTGACTTAGATGATGACCCTTTGGAGGCCGGTGTCCGGGAAGCTTGAGACTTCCTCGCCATCCCCCACTAATCTCCGAGTAAAACAAGGACCTCGGGATCTTGGTAGTGTCCGTAGTGGGTTTAGGCCCAACACATTCGCAGCTGGGGGAACTGCCAGATCCTGGAGCGATAAGGCAGGGTCTAATTGGGGCTGGACGCATTCACTTATGCAAAAAGTCTCCCTTCGCACGTCGTCGAAAATCCGTGTGTCTGGTACAGCCCGTAGAGCTACTGAGAAAGTTAAGATGTACAGTTGTATTCGGAGAGTGGGGGTGCACAACAGAGTTCAATTAGGTCATCATTTAGGAGAATTTAATAATGCTTTCAAATTTTGAAGAGACAAAACCAGAACCTGGAAATATCAGGCACACGAATTCCCAGTGGCGACGACGCTAAACCTGGACGGCGGATAAAAGCGAGAGGGAGCATTGTGGTTCTGACATCAATTGAGCCCACACCCGCCACAAGGTGTGAGATCCGATCCTGTATGGTTGGTTCTGTGCTTCGTAGGTCCGAAGACGAGCGCTGGGATTTGGCTTATCAATTGCTCAATACAACAATTGAATGAATCAATCAAATTGATCAATCATCAGTGCTCGCTACACTACGAAGTAGAAGCTAAAGACCTTGCTGGCTGTTCTCTACTCCGTATGAGCGTGAGCGTGCCATAAGAATCAAATTGATCTGTGAGTCAACGGAGAGAGCTGCTATTGTGCCTACAAAATCAAGCACGCATACTAGACGCTACCACCAGTAAAGAGCTAGGCAAGCTCAGACAGTTGTTGCCTAAGCTTCCAGCCTTCGTCTATGTCACCCTCGAGCGAGTCCTCAACGAAGTGAGAAGCGAGTCAAAGCTTCATGGCGCTACAACTAAACTACACTACACCACACAGAGTGTAGCAGCGGCATCGGCGGGCGATGACAAAAAGTGGGATGGGTGTGGACATCGAAGTCCACTAGCAGAGGGGGTACGAAGTGAATAAAATGGCCCCTCCACTAGAAATCCAATGCGTAATCGGCTGTTCGTGAGAGGATTGCTCGTCGCCAACCCCAGACGGATTGGCCGGCACATGGTGCAAATTATTCGTGCGGTTCCAACCAGCCGTGGAGAATAGATCAATTGGAGGGCTTGCGAGATTTTAGCAAACCTACGGGACAGGAAACGACATTGATCCCTTGTGTGAATCCCCAGACAGGTACGAAGTAGAGACTGTCGAAACGGAGATAAACTTGGCAAGTTGGTGGTGCCACAATAAGGAACGCCCGAGAGGCAGGCACACTCCACATCTCGGCCAGGGCTTCAGGGCTTCAGGGCTCCTCGTGGACGAAAGCGGGTATCGATTGATCGCCACTCGACCTGGATAAAGCTTAAAGGACGCGGCGAAGAGGCTAAAAACAAGAATGTTACTGGTAGGGGGAAGATGATACTGCTGTTTCGTTGCTTCCATAACAGCTTGTAACGTAGTGTACTTGGATGGTCGAGCATCACTAATAGCTTACTGTTTCGTAGTCAGTATCAATTGAATGCTCTCGGGGTCGCCTCGCAAGGAGAAGTGTAGGGCTTTATAATTCTGATCCGATCCGAAGCTGGCCAGTTCCATCAAGCCCGGACAAGGGTACATGGCCTCCGCGGCATTGCTTGAAGGTAAACATCAAGTTTTTAGAGATAGCCTCTCGATGGTTAGAGATACACCCCCGGACCGGCGCCTTCGGGGGAGCCATCGAGACCCACGTACAAAGTGGTTGTCGACGATCATCACTGCGCTGGCCCATCATCATGGACTGAATATCGATCAATAGTGGAATACATAACACTCCTGCCCGACGACATCAAGCTTGGATAATATGATCTCCCCCACGCGAGCGCAGAGTGTGTGTCAGGATGGAGCTGAGGGAGGGGTTTAGTGTCTCTGGTGCCGCGCATCGGGCTCTGTGCTCTAAACTCAACTCTCCTCGCCTCGTTGTGGGCGAGTAATATTGGAGTGTAGTCTATGGCCTGGTATGTACGAGTAGTAGTGTATAATAGTAATAGTCTACGAAGTAGTCTAGTGGAGTTTTCTGTTGTCTGGTGTCCGATTGCTAAAATATTAGTGTCGGAAGGCAGTTGAAGCTCGTCTCAACCGGGGGTGGGAAACCGCAACTGACTCTTTCCAAACAGCTACGGATACCCCTCCCCCTCCTCAATCCCTGCACCTGTGCTCTTCCCCTCCCCCGCCTTTGTCTCTTCTTGGACTTCAAGCACCTCGCAAAATATTAGTGCACCACTTGCACGTCCAGACGGCCACTTTTCTCCCACCTCGTTCCATCCTCTCTTCCCAGACCTCGTTTATTAGAAAAAAAAAATTTGCTCCCATCTCCCGACAGAGCTCTTCTTCGACCTTTTTCTCTCTCGTCAATTCAATCCGTAAACAGCACAGTCCTTTTTGTCCTTTTCCTATTCAGAGATACCATCGTCGTTTACCGCAATCATGTCTGGCAACATCGACGAGCTTGCCGTCAACACCATTCGCATTCTTGCTGTACGTTGCGTTGCGCCCCTCCAACCCCACCTTGGCTCTGACACATCTGGTTTCGCTCCTCTGCCTCTGCGCCTGCCTCTGCCTCTGCCTCCCGCCATGCTCTGCACATCGACGATGCTTGCGATAGCTGCTTCCATCTAGAGCAGAATGAGGCAATTGACTTACATTTGCTTCGAATTGAGCTATTGCTAACACCGCATCCTCCTCTCAGGCCGATGCTACCGCCAACAGCAAGTCGGGTCACCCCGGTGCCCCAATGTTAGTGCTCCCGATGGATATGTTTTTGCCCAAATTCGCTCTACTGACACCAGCTCCAGGGGCATGGCTCCCATTGCCCACGTCCTCTTCGACAAGTTCATGAAGTTCAACCCCAAGAATCCTGAGTGGCTCAACAGGGATCGATTCGTTCTTTCGTACGTATAACCCGTTCTTCGCCTGCTTGGCCAGTCACGTCACCCTAAGCTCGGAACCTCCTTATGGGGAGGAAACAAGACGTATGCAGGATGTGTTCCTTACTCTGGCGACTTGATTAGGAACGGTCACGGCTGCATGCTCCAATATTCTATCCTCCACCTCTTCGGCTACGCCATTACTATGAACGACATCAAGAACTTCAGGGTAAGGCGCCAGGCTCGTCTCCGAGGCACATGTCCCCCGTGCTTGAGCTCGTCGTTAACCTATTTTTTTTTTTCTCTTTAACAACAGAAAGTCGGCAGCATCACTCCTGGTCACCCCGAGGCTCATGATACCCCCGGTATCGAGGTTACCACCGGTCCCCTTGGCCAAGGTATCTGCAATGCTGTCGGTCTCGCCATGGCCCAGGCCCACACTGCTGCTACCTTCAACAAGCCCGGCTTCAACATTGTTGACAACTACACATACTGCTTCATGGGCGACGGCTGTCTGATGGAGGGTGTCTCTGGCGAGGCTTCGTCTCTTGCCGGCCATCTCCAGCTCGGCAACCTTATCGCCGTGTGGGACGACAACCACATCTCTATTGACGGCGACACCAACTGTGCCTTCACTGAGGATGTAGTCAAGAGGTACGAGGCCTACGGCTGGCACGTCGTTACCGTCGAAGACGGCAACCACGACCTTGCTGGCATGGCCGCCGCCATTGAGAAGTGCAAGGCCGTCACCGACAAGCCCTCTCTCATCCAGCTCAAGACCACCATTGGCTACGGCTCCAAGGAGGAGGGTACCCACGGTGTCCACGGTTCTCCCCTCAAGGCCGACGATATCAAGCAGCTCAAGCAAAAGTTCGGCTTCGACCCCGAGAAGAGCTTCGTCGTTCCTCAGGAGGTCTACGACTACTATGCCAAGCACGCCGCCGAGGGTGCTGCCGCCGAGGCCGAGTGGAACCAGCTCCTCGCCAAGTATGCCGAGAAGTACCCTGCCGAGCATGCTGATCTCCAGCGCCGCCTGAAGGGTGAGCTCCCCGAGGGCTGGGAGAAGGCTCTTCCCGTCTACTCCACCTCCGACTCTGCTGTCGCCTCTCGAAAGCTCTCCGAGATTGTCCTCGGCAAGGTCGAGGCCATCCTTCCCGAGCTCGTCGGTGGATCCGCCGATCTTACTGGCTCCAACCTCACGAGGTGGAAGGGTGCTGTTGACTTCCAGCCCCCCTCCACCGGGCTTGGTGACTACTCTGGCCGCTACGTCCGCTACGGTGTCCGCGAGCACGGTATGGGTGCTATCATGAACGGTCTTGCTGCCTACGGCACCATCATCCCCTACGGTGGTACTTTCCTCAACTTCGTCTCCTACGCCGCCGGTGCCGTCCGTCTGTCCGCTCTCTCCCACGTCCGTGTCATCTGGGTCGCGACCCACGACTCCATCGGTCTCGGCGAGGACGGCCCCACTCACCAGCCTATCGAGACCCTGGCCCACTTCCGCGCTCTTCCCAACTGCATGGTCTGGCGCCCTGCTGACGGCAATGAGACGAGCGCCGCCTACAAGGTTGCTTTCGGCCACAAGACCTGCCCTAGCATCATCGCCCTCTCTCGTCAGAACTTGCCCCAGCTTCAGGGCTCCACCATTGACAATGCCGCCAAGGGAGGTTACGTCCTCCAGGAGGTCGAGGGTGCCCAAGTAACCCTCGTCTCCACCGGTTCCGAGGTCTCCATCTGCGTTGAGGCCGCCAAGTACCTCGCCGACAACCACGGCATCAAGGCCCGCCTCGTCTCCCTCCCTTGCTTCGAGATGTTCGACAGCCAGTCCAAGGAGTACAGGCTCAGCGTCCTCCCCGATGGCATCCCCTCGCTCTCCGTCGAGGTCATGTCCACTATGGGTTGGGAGAAGTACACTCACGAGCAGTTCGGTCTCAACAGGTTCGGTGCCTCCGGCCCTTACCTCGATGTCTACAAGGCGAGTTTTACCCGCCCCTTGTGCTTCCCGTTTATTCATTAGCCGTTACTAACAACCTCTGCAGGAGTTCGAGTTCACTCCTGAGGGTATTGCCAAGCGCGCGGTTGCCACCGTCAACTTCTGGAAGGATGTCCCTGTCAGGTCGCCCGTCAACAGGGCTTTCGATCAGATCATCTAAGTTTACGAGGAAATGGAAAAGGACGGGGTGTTGGTCTTTTATTGTCAATTCTGAAGCAAGGATGAAAGTAGTGTATATCGTAAATAGAGTGCTGAAGGAGATTAAAAAACGAGCACCGGGTATCTTTTTTTGTTGTTCAACCTCCTCCTTTGTTCTCCGTTTCTTCCCAACTTCGCTGTCTAGGCGTGATGATTTCGCCTTCTGTGAAATGAGCGTTAGAGTCACCTTGGACGCTCGTAATGTTTAGCGCTTCGAACGAGGTGATAGGCTCGTAGTCGGCGATACTCCGCCTTGGCTGTTCTCTAGCTCCCATATGTTGAACCCGGTGGTCTAGGCTTTTGGAAACGAGTCAACATCTAGGAACCGAGTGTCCATGTCGGTATCTGTGCCTCACAAACGCGTTGCCGCTCGTAGTATATATAATCACTGTTCTTCGGAAACACACCGCATGTCCGAAAAAAAATCAGAAAACCAGAAAAAGCTCCCTCAGTCACCCCTCTCCGCCATCTCCTCCGCCATCCACTCCCTTTGAAAATTCCTCCCCACCCTCTCCAACCTCGCCGCCGCCCTCTTCGCCTCCCTCCCATCCTCCGGCCCCGCACCAACAATAACAGCGACCAACATCGGCGGATCCTCAGCGTCGTCGGCAACGGTACCACTACTCGCCGTCGTCGCCGCCTCCTCCTCACCCGCGTCCCCCGGAGGGGAAGAAGAAGAAGCTTTTATATCCAGCTCACCCAGGGCATCGGACAGCCGGTCGTGCTGTTTCCGCGCCGAGGGAGGGTCGAGGAAGGAATTGAGGATCAGGGGCCCCGGATGGGGGTATTCGACTATGAGGCGTTTGAGGGAGCCGAGGCCGAGGCGGAGGGCGGTGGAGTGGGCTGTTAGGGCGGTGGAAGTTAGGGAGGTGAGGGCTTCTAGTTGGGGTTGGGAGCGGGCTGTTGTTCGGAGGGGGGTTAGGGAGGGGTCGGCGAGGTGGGTTGAGATTGTGGTTGTTGTGGGGGGTTGGGGGGCGGGATTCGAGGAGGGCGCCATTGTTTTTGTTGGATGGAGCTGGGTTTTGTTGTGAGGGTGGAGGATTGAGAGAGGTGCTTGTGACGACGGATTGAGTTTGGTGTTGTTGAATTCTGAAGATGGTCGAGCTTGGAGCTAAGAATGATCAATTGATGTCCCTGAGTTGGTGTTTCTTCCTTTGCAGCATTTCAATGGCCGAGTCGCTAGTAAAGAGCAAGCTTGGGGTGCATTGACACTACAAGGGGGGCTAGCCATTAAATCCGAGTGTGGGCACCTGGCACCAAGAGGTGGGGTTTCGAAGGACAGAGAGCAAGAGCAACCAGAGCATCAAATGTATCAATGACATCAGTAATTTGAAGCTTGTGGCCTGGTTCAGGCTTCTGTCCCCCCTGATTGAGTTCCAGACCACATCACACCAGCACACCAGCGGGCTGTTTTAAGTCCGAAGCCCGGCACGGATATCACAATGCAAATGCTCCATTATGCAATTTGGCTCCATTCATCAATATATTCCCCCGTCAAGTGGAACGCTTCATTGCCTCTGCTTCCCGTGATTCCGATGGCCTCGATGATGTTCTTTTCCGTTGAGATTAAGTTCCCCAGCCCCGCCCACTTCTAAACTCGCATCAGCGGCAACTTTGTGATTCCGACAAGCGATGCTAGCCTGTGGCAATCCACAACAGGAACCGGGCGATAAGGTGATAGATATTACACAAGATAGCGGTGGGATGGGCTCTACTACGCAGCACCGGTTTTTTTTTTATAGGGCGGACGATGTTGTTTGAACCAAGGTTGGGGTGGTGGGGTGACAACAGGTTGTGGTAGCTTCGGATTAGCTCATGTTGGCTGCTCTCCACTCCGTCCAGTCCCATACACGACATAGCACGTATAAGTCCATCAGTGATGTCTGGCATCTGGATGGATTGGTTCGGGGAGGGAGGCAAACAAAGCAAGTCACGTCCAGTTCGCCGGATTTGTCATGACCCCCTCGATCGGTTAGAAATGCTGCACCAATATCTTCGAGAAGCTCGCCAATGTCTTGGGTGGGGAATGTGGTCTGGGTCCACATCCGGCCGGTTCTCGACGCCCGCCCAAGGGATTAAAAAGGAATGACTGACTGCCATATCAGGAACGCCGAATCATCGCGAAAGCTGTTTGCAAAACGCCCTCTATAGAACCCCTGCCCGCGTATTACGCATCGTGAAAGGGTTGAGGATTCTGCCTACATCTTTGTGCTCCTTCAATGGGCCAACGGGAGACATTGTTTGTGGACCACTGACATGAAGCTACCTTGATTCTGGTTGTCTGGTTGTCCACACGCGGATTGGGAATTGGAGGAGGGCGTATTGGAAGTACTGGCGTTGCGCAGATGCCTACATGCCTGGACACGCACTAGCGTACAACACAGGTGCTTGCTTCCTCCACTCGACATAGCCTGGCTGGTGGAATGTCTTCCTGTCTCCAAGGACGAGAACGTACCGCCGCGTCCGGTGTCCTCTTGGCTAGGAATCCTAAATTTGCGTTGTCGTGAACCATGTGCGGGTATCAATTTGGCAATCTCTCTCTCGTGCCTTGCAGTTGTTGAGTTTTGTAGCTCCATATTCTTGAAGGAAGCTTTTTGATGGGTTGATGCCGGTTGGCTCGCCGTCAGAGTCTAGCATAGCCAGGCGAGAGGCCGTGGGCATGGTCTGATGTTTCCTGAGTAGGGTGCAAGTCAACACACGAAAATGATCCGCGACCAATGCGGTGGTGTCTTCGAAGGCTCGACAGGCGTTTTAGGTCAAAGACCGAGCTTGCTTCCAGCGGCAATTGGAGCCTGATCCGTCAAATAACTCGGCCCGCTCACAAGTCATGAAAAGTGCCGCACGCATGCGTTGGTAAACAGAAAGAGACGAAAAAGCCAGCCACATGCTGTGGTATGTTCTGCACGGCCTGATGGGGGGGTTGATCAACGACTGGCAGGAGAAGCCCACTTCTCTTCCACGACTGTGTTGGACCAATGGAGCTTGGAGCTTGGGGAAAAAGAGGCCCCCTGTTGGATGAGATAGGTGTCATGGTGGCATTCTATTGGAGATGGTGGAATTGGTTGGCATTGCATGAGCGTGGGGAGGGCCGGCACTGTGTCGTCGAGACTTTCGCTTCAGCGGGATGCCTGCTACTTTTAGCTGTAATTGTGCACATGCGGTCGTGTAACCCACTAAAGTTTGGGGGCCTCGACGCTGCAGAATAGGTTGTTGATAATGGTAATACAGTGTCGAACCGTGTATCACCGCACTCTCGCCTGCAGGGAAAGGGTCGAAAACAGCAGAAGAAAGAGAAAGAGGGAAAACGGGCTTAAAGAAAGAAAGAGACCTTCCGAAGTCACTTCGTACTCCGTCCTGACCACGGCCCAGAACACCCACGTCGTTCCTTCCAATCAACCCATCAATATCCTCAATCAACATCTTTTTTTTTTTGGTCAACCTCGACAGTTCATATCTTTTTTTTTCCCCTTTCAGCTACAACATCCGTTACAAAACGCGAGCTTCAAACCTTAAACTTTGTCCATCTAAGGGAACAACACTAGAACAGACCCTATTATTTTTAATTCCCAACCTGGGTTGCTAAGCAGCCATACTTTCCGCATCTTGCTTTCTCCACTACCACCACCACCACCGCAGGGCGGTTTCCCTGTTCACGTCATAATTTTCTTTGCTCCCCATCACCCATCAACACCACCACCCTTCCTCTCCGTCTTGATGAACGACTCATCCAGGTTCGAATGACAGCGTAGAGGCGCCATCAGAGCACCCTACTTGCCCGCTCCGCTCCGTTGCCCTATTGACCTCGCAACATCTCTTACTCTCGCTTTCTCATAACGTCATCAGCCTCCCCTCCAGCCATCATGCCTGCTCCCCGACGACGGCGGATTGGTCATCGACGAAGGGTCGAGGATGAAGGAGACGACGACGGCGGTCCCGATGCCCTCGATCTTGATGATGATTCCCTCAGCGATGGGTCCGGTCTTACCGAGGACGACGACCCTGCTGATGACAGCGATACGAGCAATATTGAGGACGATGCCTCGCCCACGGTGGCCAATCCCCGAAAGACGGCGGGAAACGGAACAATCAAGCCCGCCGGACGACCTGCTTCTTCGAATCATCATCATCCCAGCAAGCCCATCACCGATGCCGAGATGATGCTGCAGGGTCTTTCGATTGCTGACCCAACCCACCCCGTCCAAGAGATGCACTTCGACGATGTTGCTAGTTCCACATCACCCAAGCTCTCTCCCGACGCCCCACTCATCGTGAGCTCTGCTTCGGCGTCTCGCCCGCCCCAGGATTCTGTCGGTGACCGTCGGCGTCGGGAGCACGAGGAGTACAAACGTCGGAGAGATGCCGACCCCTCGTTTGTGCCCAACAGGGGGGCCTTCTTCATGCATGATCACCGACATGCTGGACCTGCTGGAAATGGGTTCCGCCCATTCGCGAGGCAAGCTCGCGTTGGAAACAACCGGGGTGGTTATGGGGCCCCCTATGTGCCATATAGGTACGTTTGGAATACACCTCAGCCTGACATGACTTCCGTCTCTTTTTGTTTTTTTTTTTCTTCAGCATGCTTGACGAACTGGAAGCTAATCCGTTTGAGTAGCCAAATGCAGCAGCAACACGCTGCAGACCCCACCGTTAGCGGACAGTGGACTCACGACATGCACGAGACTGTCGCCGAACCTGCTCGACCTCGACCACCCAGGCGTGTGCACAATGCTGAAGGACCTCCTAATGGAACAGGTCACATCCCGGTCTGCCCACAAAACCCGACTCCCATCAATCGAACTCTTTCCACAGAAAAGCACATCGGAAATGCACAAGTGCGAGTCTTCTTCCCGCCTATGAAGGAACCCATTATCGTACGCGGCTTGCAGGTAAAGCAGTATACGAAGCTGCCCGATCACCGGCCCCCTCTTCGCCGAGATAAGCCTGTCCGCATATCCCTCCCGGACCATCCTCCTCGATACATATTCCCGGCAGTCGACAGATCATTCATCTTTATCCCGCGTGCCATGAGGCCCAACCAGAAACCCGGTGTCCGAGGTGGCAAGGGCCCGAAGTCGGCGCTGGGCTCGATGGGTGGTTGGTCTCGACGAACGAGCGTCATCGGAAGCTATTATGGCAGCACTTATTCCCCAAGCATCGCTCGGAGCCGCCGCTCCTCCATCGCTCCCGACGGACGTGAATATATGTTTTCACCCACAGCGTCCGTTGTATCCCGGGCCGCTATACCCCCCGATACTATGAGGCCCGTCGTTCGACTACCACCTTCCGCCAATCTCCCTATCCCTGATGTTGATGTCCAGCACATTCCTCCCATGGACAGACCCGTCGCTGAGTCTCTAATTAGCAACTTCCCACCCCCACAGACGCACCCTCTTCCTCAGAAACCTACCTTCCAGGAGAATCGCCCTAACGCCATCCCTATGCACCAGCCACGACCGCAGAAGGCGGTCTCGGTTGCAGACATTGAGTCTCCAACCATGTCCCAATATCCCCAGCAGCAACAACCACAACCACAACCGCAACCTATGCCCCAGCCGTACCAGCAGGCTTTCCATCAACAGGTCCCTGTACAAATGGTTAACGGCGGCCCACCAGACAGCCACACCCGCAATCCATCCTTCCAATCTCAACACTCTATCGGAACACCCCTTTCCCAGATTCCGGAGCGTGCTATTCACGCTGCTCCTTTCCAACCCACTGCTTACCCGCAGCAGCCATTCTACAACCAGCCGTATCCCGTGATGCAGCCACAGCCAGGGTACTACTACCCACCTCAGCCTTACACCATGCCACCCCAGTCCGCTGCCATGTCTACATTCGTGCCAGGCTCCCAGCAACCCCAGCCTGCCGGCTACCCGCCGCAAATTCCCCAGGAGTCCCAGGCCGGGCAGGCCAACATTCCGGGCCAGGGCCCCATCGCTCGGGAAATGAACGGCATGGTGTATTACTACGATCCATCCCAACTTCAGGCGGTCCAAGCCTACCAAAGTTATCCTGATCCCCAGGGATACGTGGCAGGCGCGGTTGGCATGGGTGGTATGGTGAATCCTAATCCGGAGGGATACTACCCCTATCCTCAGGGAGCTCCCGGTATGGTGTACTACCCGCAGTAGCTTTGTGGCTTACCCGACTACCACCAATTATCTACGCTTCACATGTTATACTCTACCTAGTTCTTCTTTTTTTGTTTACCCAGCGCTGGTCCTTTCGACGTTTCGCACGCTGCAATCAGCAGGGCCAAATACTTCATTGATGAGGGCGACAACACTTGCTATTCATCCAGGGACCGCTACTGAAGACAAAGCCAGGCGGCCCGTTCAAGGCGCGATTGCCTGTCAGCCCTCCCTGGGATCTATGACGTTGGTGCATCAGACCAATGGGTATTTTCCGAGCTTTCTAGTGCTACGAGGAAGACATCTGGCCTTCCCTACGTTGCTTTTGGATTCTTGTTCGCATACGAAACTCAACCTCGGCCTCGATGTATCCTTCATGGGTCTTCAGGTATGAATATCTGCTACATGCAAAACTTATCACATTTGGATATGGCCTAGCGATTAAAGAGGAAGTCTTTTTTGGGGGACTCTGTCCAACTCGCTCGTTTTATGCATGCCCTTTGCGACAGCAAACATTTCAATCCCGACACCTTTTCATCATTCTCCTGTAACTTCTTCTTTTTTCCTCTTTTTGGCTTGGGCGGTTTTTTGTGGCCTCCACGTTTTTCCCTCCGCGCTTGCTTTTCTTTACTTGTTGCCTCATATTACTTCTTCCGTCTTGGGCAAGGGCTTGATTGGCGTTTCGGGGAGTCCAAATATTAGCAGTGATGGTTTCTTCTCTAACTTTACATGCGAAGCATCAATCCTATATACATACATTTTACCCCCAAGTAATCACTCGCGTTTCATCAGTCGTTGTTTTGTCCGTATTGTGCGTGTTTGCATGTTCGAGCTGTCACCTTGCACTTGGGTTTTGGTGTAAGTATCTGTGTCTGTTGTCTGTTGATGGCTGGGTAGCTTGTTTTCTTATTAGCCTCTCAGTTGTATCTCTATTTTATCAACTTTTTTCTCGTAACTTTTTTAATATTTCATGTTTCTCGTTGGGGAGGGTGTCGGCTAGATCTCGTGTCTTGAATGGGGGGAGGTACGAGGCAGAAACAGCCGTTTCTACTTCACCTAGGGAGTGAGAAGTATCCTGGGGCATCGATATCCGGGTCCAATTCTTGTATATCGTTATGTGGTTGAATGATATTGGTTATTACAGAAACCTCTAGGTGAGCACCGAAGAAGCTGCCCACTACTTTTTCCACATTCTCCTCCCGAGGCTACCGCAAGATTGTCTATTTTATTCTATTTTTACGAAGTATTGTGCCCTAGGGCTGTGAAGCTGAGCGAATGAACCCGCGAGAGCTACACCAACCCTTGGCAGCGTCCCACATCCCTCGGAAGCAGCCTAGGCATCAGTCACACGAATTATATGACGATAGCCTTACCACGAAGGGTTGTGAAATCTGTCATCAAGCTTGCCACAAGCCGGCGGTCTCGATCTCTGACCCGGAGCAAACGAAAGGGACGAACTAACAACTTTGAAGCATTTTAGCTTTTCCAAGCTTTTTCAGGAAGGTTCCGGGAGCAGTTTGAAAGGATAGATAGTCTGGAAGCTTCTCTTAGATCGGCGTCGCCACTGCTTTGGAATCCCGGGTAACTTTGTTTGCCTTTTAGGCAGCCTTGTTGACGTAGATGCATTTGAGAGGACATGTGGCAAGACAATAGGCTACGAGTCGTTTCTATATTAGTTATTTAGTAGCCTGCTAGGCTGTTTTGGTTAGAAGCTTTGGGAGATGGTAATGGAGGAAGCCTTGCCTGTGGCGGGCTGCGTCGTCGGTTGCCTACGAGGCGGGGGTTCCATATGAAAATTCCGTAGCGGCGCGGTGGTCGTGAGTATCGGGCGTGAACAAGAGGCGATCCGTACAGACGGTGTCCGAAGTAGCTCACAAGGTTTTAGTCTCATGCTCGAGACTGAAGCGAGGTAAGCAACGGCAACTTGAAGCGTGAAGGCACAGGCCTAATCTAGGTTAAGGGGGCGGAGAAGCGCGGGCGGATGCAGGCGGTCTTTACTACGGAGTAGTTACTACCCATATTTACTACAATTGTACAGAGTACTGGGAGGGTCTTATTGGTAAACAGTTTATTTGATTCGCAGCCGAAGGGGAGTTGTTGTCCACGTCCATGTGGAGGTGGAGGCTTCGGATCTCGATCTGTATACCGAGCTTCACCGAGGACTATTCTTCTTCATGGGGTGACTTTTCTTTCAACCCCACTGTTCACGGGGTCGTCGAACATTTCTCGACCCCGGTTGCAAAGCCGATTTTCCAAACGGAGCCAGCTGTACCATCCGGGAGCGATGACGCTAATCCGATTTAACATTGGGGAATAAACATTAGATTACAATCCACTGCCAACAATTGAACTTACAAAACGGTGGGTGTCACAGCCTTACCTGTACCAAGGTACCCGAGGCTATTTGTGCTCCGTGAAGCTCAGAATAGGTCATTGGCAGTATTATTATTATGGAGGAAGCAAGAAGAGTGTGTTTGAAGATTCCGAAGTCCCCGGTCAAGACCTCGGGGTTTGGATCACGGGCTTTGCCACCTGACTGAGACAAGGATGACGATGGCCCATTGATAGCTTCTGAGACCGCTGGGCAAACTGACTGCCGTTTGCCCACTCATGAGCGTGAAACGGGGTTTCTACTTGTAGATTTTAATGTTGCACACGGCTACTTCGTACAGCTAAGCTAACTTCCATACGCATGATCATCAGCTAGTTTAGTTCAAAGGACGCGATGGTTGGTAAGTAGATTACTGAGAAGTCTGGATGTTCAAAAACAAACCCTGCCCATGGCTGGCCTCCGCTATTGCTGGGGGTCTTCTTCTCTTAACCGCCACCTGTCTCAGTCCTAGGGAGACGGAGGCACAGAAGCGCACGGCGAAGTCCCCTCCGTGCAAGGAGATGATGCAATATGGGATATGGGGCCGATGGAAGCGGTTACCAGAACCATCGAAGCTTATCCGATTATGGAAATGCCTCATGCTGGTATTATACTAAATTAGTAAACGTCGGAGGGCTTATCAAGATCCAAAGGATGTGCTGGACCTTTAGGGGATCGAATCTAGCGTCGGTCAATGCCAGTGAACAATGCTACCCAGCTTTCGTCTTTCGTTGGTGTCTCAAGGAGACGGGGCAAGTGCAACACCGATTTGAGGTTGGCATTATCAATGGTGGTTAGGTTCGAGTTGGTAGCACTCGCATGGGCATGGGCAACTAGGATGAGGAAGCTCTCCTCACCGTCGATCTCTTTCCATTTCCAGCCACTAACCATCAATGCTCCAATCGGACAGCTCCTTCGCGTGTTGGCTCGGGAGTAAGAAGAGCGAGGCAACGCATGAATTGGAAATCCAGCTTGTGATACATCTGTAATTATTCTTCTGCCTTTGATCAACTTGGTTTGGATAATGTGGCCTTGCCCCGACCCACGTCGCAATCAACTCTTCTGCCTATCGATGGGAGGCGGCAATGAGAAGTGACGGAGGTTGAATGGAAGGAAGGATGAGGAAGTGGGCACGGCATGAATCTGGCATGCTGGGCGTTGCCCTCAAGGATGGGCTGGACCAGCTTGTTACCGTACTCTCGTATAGTTTACATATGTTTTCGTACGTCACAGGAATACGGAGAGTGCGCGGACCTTATGCTGTACACTACAGTATTTCTCGAGCCTACAAGTACTTCATCGCACCGTTTCTCCCACCTCACATCAGATCGACCAGGCTCTCCCATGTCTGAATATGGGGCGAGCAGTTGCTAGAACCGCTAAAGATTCTGGATACCTGGGGGAAAATGGATCTCCCGTGGAACTTTACTGCGTGCACCTTGCAGGCAGCAGCTGCATACCAATACCGCCGCTATCTCCATACGCTAATTGACTTAGTGTGATCCCCCGTTGTCTTCCAGTAAACTACAGATACGACGGCTCAAAGTGTTCTCGCATAATTACTTCGCAGTGTAAGATTCGACGGTAGGACTTTGCACAGGTAGAACAGGTCATCGAATTGGCTTGCCAGTCAGCCATGGCATGACATTGATAAGTTTGAGTCCTTCCAGTCGTGAACTTAAGCAGGCTAGCCTTTCCGTCGTATAACTTTCGTACTCCGTAGAATCGAAACCGCCCATGCTTGGAAGGGTACAACAAACCGTACCCCGCAGCTGTCGTGTGGTCCAATTCGTTCACAAGGACTTGAGTCGGGGGTGTGGGTGGCCTTTGCTGGTTACCGTTAGGCAGGTCCCGACGCCGAGCCTGCCATCGATGGATCAATATTCCCCTCACCCGACCATTCTTGCGTCAGTGGCCAATGGCCGGCGGGGTTTAGTTGGCAGTCGGTGACCTGACCGCCCTTCAAGCTCGAGGTGCTAACGAGCCGGCTTGCGTCTTACCAATCTTCTCCCAGTGGCTCAATGATCCAATGTTCCGACTCCCTCGCTTCTGCTGCTTCTTCACATCAGGCTGCTGTATTAGTGTACTTGTACACTGCTATCGTTCGGACACTGTACGGTTGGAGCGGTACCAGGCTTCCTTGCAGAGATGACCGCTGCCTGCAAGTACCAAATAACGTTTTGCGTAGGCCTGTTGTTTAGTGCATGACCGGCGGGCGTAAACCGGTACCTCGACCAAAACCACATGTGCACTCTCTTACAAGCAACAATGAATGGGTTACAAGTCACTCCCTCCTTCCTGAGGCCAAAAGCAAAAGCAAGACGACGCAATCCCTCGTCATCGCTTGCTCCAGTCCAGTCCTCCTTCCTCTCTCCTCTTCTCGCCTTCCACCTTCCTCTCTCTTTCTCCAACCACATTGGAGCAAGCAAACTTATTGATGACTCCTTCTGTTGATCTTTTCAACAAGATCAATTCTAGAGAAACCATTTTTAATTCGTGAGCCCACGCACTTTGTTTCCCTTCCACCCTCCACATACATTTACATCTCACTTCCCACCTCAGTTCTCTTTTATTTCCCACCGCCTTCTCGGTATCACACTCTCCGCCGATAGTACAGTGGGGTAACCCACCCAAGCCTCTTCCCATTCCTACACTACTTCTTATCTCCACCATCGTCCTGCATATATCGGACCAGGTAAGGCGACACCCGTCCTCACCTCCATTTCCGTTTCAATTCGCTCCAAACGTCGCCGAACAATTCGGCAGGACTGCAACTACGATCTAGATTTTACTAACAGGTATTGTTCGGGTGTTTTTCGTAGTGGTCTGCAAGTCATCATGGCGTCCTCTGAGTCCACAGTCCCTGTTCCCTTGGTCACGATCAAGGTGAACTATGACGGCGAGCCTCACCGTTTCAAGCTTCCCCTTCGCGAGATGGGCGTCGCTACTTTCGAGGACAAGGTAAGAACCGTTTTCAAATCTTCTCTCGTTTTGGACGGGAGCTTCTGAGCAGAATTACTCACCTACCTGGGACAGCTTCGACGATCGCTCCGAATTCCTGCCGATGTTCCCTGTGTTATTGAACGCTATTCCGACTCCGCCGGCTCCTTCGTCGTTCTGGATCGAGCCAACGTTTCTGTGTACAAGCAGCTCTATCGTGCCGCGAGGGCCAAGTCTAAGCTAAAGATCCGAGTTACTACGATTGAGCAGTCCAAGGCCGACGAAGTTGAGGAGGAGTCGCCTGTCGATGAGCCTACTCCGGATGCGGTCGAGACACCGACTGAACAGCCTGCCCTTGCTGTGGAGGAGGAGAAGCCCATTGTCGAATCGATCCAGACGATGCCCATCCTTGAAAATGTCCCTCTCCGTGTCCGACACAACCCTCCCGAGGAAGAGGTATGATTGCAGAACTACGTTTCCAGGGAAAAAAACACAAAAAACAAAAAAAAA
>PGIR01000301.1:0-30582 GCA_002812735.1 Scedosporium dehoogii
CCCCCCCCCCAAAAAAAAAAAAAAAAACATTTACATGGACAGACAAACGTTCTTCAAGCTCAGCCCTATCAAGCACTACTAGCTAGCCCTTGGCAAGAACCGCTCCGAGCAGCACTTGTGTTTCAGGAATATAGTGATTAGATCTTCTTTTATATATTCGCAGAGAAACGACCCACGGGTGGGCTTTACAACGCCGGTCGCGGATGTTAGCTTCAGAGCCTGCGCAGCTATTATGGAATGCATTTCTCACAAGTTGTAAGGGCCTCCTGTGCGTACCTACCTGACTTTGAGCCGTTTGGGTCTGATCCCGTCATCAACGAGGCTGTTATAAAATATCTAACTAAAGCTCCCAGTAAGTAATGTCCCTTCGCGAGATAATCCGGGGCTGGCACGAGATACCGCCTCTGGCAACCCTCTTCCGAATTGTAGGCTGGATGTCAACGCGAGTATTTCTACGGGCACACATGTGTTCAAACTCTGAATAGATCAGGGTCTCCACGGAGCACACGAGCATGGCCTTTAGTGGCGTGGAAACGTAGCCAACCGAGGCTAGAACACGAGACCAAAAAAAGGATCTTCGACAACTCTATCGAATGGTTGGAGACGCAATATGGTAGACCCCACGACGTTGCGACCAGTTAGACTACCCTCTCTGTTGTGGCTATTCACACGACAACCGATCGGCTTCTCCAGACAATGACGGATATTCCGCTGCGCCCGGAACTTTTTAGGCCGCTCCAAAAGAAGTGATTCGAGTCCTTGGCTCTCATGGTCTCAAGAAGGCTTCACTTTACAATCTGAGGTTGATGGATAGCGCGCCGAAAGAAAGCCAATGACTTAAACCCTCCCTCCTTGGTATGTGCCCTTTGTTTTTTTTTTTTTTTTTTTTTTTTCTCCGCCCTCTTTGTTGTTAGGTCCAGCAGTCTTAAGCTAACACAGCTCACGCCTACTAGGATGCTTTCGTCTCCAAGCGACTGGGGATATCAAACTCACCAATGGGTACACTATCAAGAAGGGCACGAGGATTATAATTGATAATAACCATATGTGGAGTTCAGAATACTATCAAGACCCAGAAAAGCCCGACGGGTGCGGCTTACTGAGAATGCGCGAGACTCCAAAAGAGGACAAGAAGACTCAGCTCACGAGCACTAGCAGCAGTCATATGGGCTCCGGGCATGGGCTTCATGCATGCCCTGGTTGGTTCTTGGCGGCTAACGAGATCAAGATTGCGCGGTGTCATCTTCTATTGAAGTCTGACTGGCGACTCCCGGACGCATTCCACCCGAAGGCTCTGAGCTACGGAATGACTTTCCTGACAGACCCAGATACTAAGTTATTTTTGAGGAGGCGCAAGGAGGAGATTGATTTCGAATCCTTGGTGTCCAACTCGAGCAAGTTAGCCAGACAAACGATCGGTAATGATACTATCCGAGAGTTTGTGAATGACAGAGACTAGAAAGAATGATCAGAAAAGGAGGCAGTTGTATCAAAAGTTGTGACTTTCGCGAGAACCGCCCACGATATTTACACTGGAAAGTTATCTGTCAAGTGGGAGGGGACGTATCGGCCGTGCTGGATATGTTGTTTGTTAGTGGAAACCTCAACGTCTAGATTGCCAGGCTTGGGAATTTCGTAGATGAACCCAACCCGCGACCCGCTACTAGTCGCGTCCTCGTCCGTATCGGTCCGCCCCGGAAACCAGTGGTTTCAAGGCCAAGCATCTAAACGCTATACATTTAAATCGTGATGTGGGCGCTTGCTACCACAACTCGAGGGGCGGCGGGAAGCCTCTATTGAGGAGGACGACAGTGCCATCAAGATTGGCATGTGTTTTGAACTGCTCCGACAACCCAAGCCGGTCAGCAAGCTGTTAGCCATAGTAGATCATCCTATGTTGTTTGAGAGACGAGGTCAGGACGATAGAGATTCCAGGCTGACCCGCGTATTACTTTCCTTCATGGATTTCCGGGAGCCTCATATTCCGACGGAGAAGACTTAAACCCAGTCCCGCGCCTCTACGTTCCGACTCTCTCCTTCTTCTCCACAGACTGCAGGGTTTAGCATTGTTATAAATTGGACCTACCACAAACGCCTCAGATGCCAAAATGCATATCTGGGTGTAAATCTGGTGGTTAAGGAGCGTCACATTGTTGACGGGAGCGTTCGGCCTATGTAGGTCAGTGCGGTCAAGGTCCCAATTCACCCGTGTCAGCCTCACCGATCCCGGGACGAATCAGCACCACAGCTTTGATGATGATAATGGCTATTTTTGTGGCCGCTTGGAACCAGTGACTCATTTGAGATGTCTCCTCGTCCGTCTGAACAGGTCAGTACAATCACATGAGTTGACCTTTTTACTCGAGAATGCCTCGGCTCTAGTATACCATTGTTGGTCCCTCTCTGGGTCAAGCATCTCAGCAAACGAAGCTCCTTCCAGTCAATTAATCCGTCCAGAACGACAGCATTTCTCCTCGCGGCTCTGGTGGGTTATTCCGCCTTTGCATGGTAACTTCTGGCGGGCAGCTCCATCTTACACACAAATTTGTGCATGGTCGGCCGACCTCAGCCTCCTTCGCGATCTAATGCTGTTTCATGATCGAGGCCTCCTGGGATACGGCAAATAATGCATGGTCCTAGTGGAGTGCTTAATTGTGGAAGATTTAGGTCTAGTGAAAGCCACCTGAAATAGAGTGGCTTATAATGATAGCGACAATGTCATGATGATGATCTTATGTGCCTTTCGATTGAGTCTAAGATAATTCAATACCTCCAGCAAGAAGGCTTCGGTGTCGACGCCGAAGGTCTGGGTGAAACCTCCGCCGATTAATAGAACGACATGTGTGTTACAGGCGTTGGCAGGGATTACGGCAAGCCAGCATCTGAGTACGACCAATTTTTCGGGGAGGGCCGGCTGGACGAGGCCCCATTCTACGCGGTCTGGGTGTGGTCAGGAGACCTTGGAAGTAAAGGTGGCCTCCTGGCAGACGAGCCCCAGCACTCCTGTTGCTCAAAGATATGGAACCAATCCCAAATCTGTTTGCCAATGGAATCGCAGTTGCGAGGACAGACTTGGGCGCGACTTTGGACCAGCAATGACGCATGGGTACATAGCCGCAAATTATCTAGGAGGCACTGCGTCGGACCATGTATGACTTCGAGCCGCGAATCCAGCACTTGGAAGAAAATTGATGGTCAAAGCATATTTAATGAAGTATTTAACAGTACTAAGTAGAGCTTTGTTTACAGGTACCCTAGAAAGAAGCCAGGCAAAGGAAGAGCCTAGACTCTCAGATAGCTTCCTTCGGGGTTCGGACAACTAATCTCCCTTATCAAGCAGTGCAGGAGCCCTCCACTGTCATTTGGGAAAGCACGGAGCAGACCCCGGACGCTCAGAGCGGACGGGCGGATCAATCAAAATTAGGACAGAGCTCAGGGCGGCTTTTCATGAGCCTCTGGTTGGGGATGCTAGGACCTCGTGTGTGAGCGGTGTCATCTCATTGGCCAGCGCGGAACGAAGCTGCGCCTGCTTCACGAACCGCTCGACATTGGATCCAGGTGCCCTCGTGTCAAAGGTGCAGTAGCGGGTGACCTGACCGTTTCCACCTCCCTGCATATTGCAAAAGGATGCACCTCAAAATGGTCGACTTACCAGGACACTGCCCAGTGCCAGGCATCGACCTTTTGTCCCCTTCGTAATGATAGCTCCTCGAGGCCTTTTGGTAAGCGCCGTGTGAAGAATCTGCCTTTCAGCCCCAAGGATGTCTCGGTGAAGCCACCACCCTTCTTGGTGCCTAGCTGTCGTGTCGGTTGGTCATGGCTATTTTTCGAGTTCAAGAGGTCCCCAGTGGCACCCAAGTTTCACGACCTGGCAAGGGCTTATGTGGCTTGGCTTGTCTCCCTTTGACATACGGACGGACCCAACGCCGACGGCGCTAGAAGCCACCATCGATGGAAGACCACGCGATACCCCTGCATTGGTAATGTAAGTGTGCTGCTGCCATCCATTGGCGGGGCGATGGTAGTGACATTCAGGGTCCTGGGTGGCTCCCGACGGGAGGTGAGACGTCAATATCCCCAGGTTTATTTGTATACACAGCGTTCAGCTCCTCGTTGACTCCACTCTGCCAGACTTCGTAGGCATCCTGAAAAGATCATACAATTCCCGGAGAGCTTCAGCTTTCGAAATCAGCAGCCATTAGGAGGCGCTAACTCGCCTGCGCCCCGATTGTTACTATTGACGCTGCCCTGGTCCTTGACCGAGGTGTCCACCAAGGTACAGGCCCTGGGTTTAGATTTGAGGCGTGAGGTCTCCTAGTGGCATATTACAGAGAGGGATGGAGGAACACGCACATGGGTTCTATGATACCACCCAACTGTCTTTCACACGTCGTCGCAACACTGTCTCGATAAGGAATCGCTTCACACCTGGGTCTATTTCCGCTTCAAATGAGGGTCTTGCTTCGCCTACTCATGAGATTATGACTCTGAATCGTCTCCAAAATCTCATAGAAATCACCTTATAATAAATGCAGACATGTTTTCCCCCATCGCTGGGTTCGAAAAACCTTCCAAAACATCGTCACAAGTCTTTCATCTATCAAGTATTTCAACACTCCCACGCCTAAACTCACTAACGCCAGCGCCTCCTTACCGAGGCAGGCCTGCGGACTATCCCCTTCCATGTTCACCAAAACATTCTTCGCTCTCGCCTTTGCGGCGGGGGCTCTAGCTGTTGATCTCAAGACCTGCAACAAGAACATCCAGGACCGTCTCGCAAACCAGTCCCTCGCCTCAGATGCCTCCATATTCTACTTCGACGGGGCGAATTATCATTCTGACCCTCGCAATCTTGCGCTCACCATTCGTGGCTGCCAGGCCGAATGTCCGCAGCCCAACTTTGGCCTCTACGAAGACATGTGGCCGCGTTTACTAACCTGGCTATTCCCGGTTCTATTGATGATTGGCAACATACATCTTCCGAAGGTCGGCGGCTTGAATCGTATCCTCGTCATATTTCATTACATCGGTGACCCTATCGACAGCATGTGGTCCCTGTTGACGAAAGCGGAGGCCTGGAATCGTTTCTACCACATCGCCCGTCGGCATGAGGACGCAACAAATCCGGGCAAATTGCCCACGGAAAAGGACATTCGCGCACGATCCTATGCGGCACTGATGGCCGCGTTCCATGAGTTGACTGACAACATGCGCACGACGCAGGCAGAGCTCGACGCAATAATGCATGAGAACGCAGCTCAGCTATCCAACGAAGATATGACCTACATCCTCAAGGAAACAGCAGACGAGTTGGTCGACTCGCGATCCAATGAGATCATGCGGAGCGCGCTGGTCATCATCAACTACCTCTGGACCGTCATCGCGTCACTGGATCCCCACATCGGCGGCGAACAGTCGAGTCAGCCCGGAGGGCGGATCGGCACTGCCATGTTTCTGTCGTGGATCATGACGGCTGTTCTACTGAGCAACACGCTTAGCGGGTTTTCTAGTCGACGAACGTGTTTGCGCGTCATGGAGCGGTATCTGCGAACCGTCAAGGGCCGGAAGCGGGATCTGCACTACTTTCCGAACTCGCCGCATCTCGTCTCTCAGTCTCGATGGATAATGTCGAAGAAGAGGCCGGACCGGTTGGGAGACTACTTTGATTCCCAGCCGTGGAACGGGAGCGTGTATTCATACAGAAGGGACAAGGACCTCGTACCCAGCAAGACTAAGAGCGACAAATCGCCTTTGTACCTTCTGTGCTTGGCTGCACTCCCGCCCCTGGTCGCCATTGTCTCCGCGTTTGTCATCTTATACGAGACGCCCAATGTCGGCTTGGGATGCCGGACTCTATGGGTTATCACTTTGGGAACCTCTCTGCTCCTAAGCCCAGTAATAACCTATTTTCTGAACAAGCTCCCCAGCAGGAAAATTTCTTGGTATCTCGTCGTTCTCAAGGACATTTGCATTGCCGTTCCTGTCCTCGCCACTGTTATCCTCTCATCCATCGGCATATTCAACACCTGTTGGTGTTGGTAAGTTTTCTTGTTTACCCACCGATGTCTACAAAATAGAGCGTAGAAAAGAAGAGCTAACGAATCCGTGCACACAGGTCCGCTGTCTACTCCCGTGGTTTCGACCATGCCTTCGTCATCCTTGACCCCATCGACGAACGAGAGCGCAACGGCAAGACAATCTATCCTGGACTCGTCGGTCTTTGTCTAGGCCTCCAGGTCGTCGTATTCTTCGCCATGCATCGGATTATGAAGCCGGGTGGACGTCTCTTCCGTCTCGAGGAGAAGGAGAAGGAACAGTCATATAGAAACGCACACGGCGATGGAACTCCCGACACCGAACTCGACTCAAAGACATACTACAACAGGTCACCCCAGGGAGGGCGCAGCTCAACGTCCCCATTGCTTGCCCCTGGAATGACGCCAATGCAGGACCTAGAGCTACCGCCGCCCGCAATGGAGAATGACGGCGGATTTACGAACCAACGATGGACTCGCCCAAGTCCACGGGCGTCCCCGTCTACGGCCTACTTC
Source organism: Scedosporium dehoogii (assembly GCA_002812735.1). NCBI lineage: Eukaryota > Fungi > Ascomycota > Sordariomycetes > Microascales > Microascaceae > Scedosporium > Scedosporium dehoogii. The sequence goes on from PGIR01000301.1 coordinate 6,552, forward strand.
AGCCCGGTCATGGGTATGGACTACAGCTCTAGCCAAGGCTCTCCTAATTACACACGGACCGCAGAGCAGCCTCTTCTTGGCAGCTCAAGTCCTCATTGGCAGTACCGACAGATAAATGGATGAGTTTTCAGCTCCCACGAGGCCCCAGCTTCGGTCTCCGACAGGACATCAATGAACGATATGGCAATGGATGCAGCAATCTCGACCCTCCATCTTACTAGGTTCGATCGTGAGGGCAAATCGACCGATTGAGAAATGCTTCATTCAAAACCTTAGCCTGTAGGCTATATATCAATGATATATATGAGCGACTACAAGTATTCACCCGTGAGTTATTCTTCCCCCAGTGCCTTCCCCCAGCGCCAGCCCTGGTCGTAATTGTTACTGATATCTGCTATAATAGTGCAAACATACCGCTCAGCAGGTACTGCATGACCCATTATAAGGATAGAGGTAAACTGATGAAGAGAACGTTGACAGGAAGATTGGCGGAGATGGAAATGAAGGATGCAATAGCCCTTCAAGGAAACGGAATTAACGACAGAAAAGACCTAGTGGAGGCTGTGGACATTCGTTGGTTTCTATCCCCGCTTCACTTTGTAGAAGAATGAAGATGAGATTCGTGGTAATTCAATATCCGCATTTGATTGTTACAACTGTTTGCGAAGCCAAATAGAAGTTAATATCTTTTCCCGTATCAGTGTGATGTCCTCAGGAGGCCGTATTTCAAGTGACAGTGACTAATTATAGCCTCCTCGCGTCCTATCCGACGGTATGGTATGGCAGAATGATGGGGGGTGGGATACGCTAGACTCAGATCCGAGGGATTGCTGTGATGCCCATAAACCAGAATCTCTTCTCTTCACTCTTGGTATTCTCCCGTCATACGGAAGTGCTTTCTATATGCATGTCGAGGAAGAAGACCAGGTTCTTAACGCCGAGCCAAGAAAAGATCATCTTGGAAAGCGGGGATTCGTCCCGGGATTTGGCAACGCCACGCCGCAAGCGTCCGCATTATTGCGACCCTGGTCCGCTTCCGTCCGCATCCATGATGAGTGCCGCTTCCAATCAATTATTATCGCTGATCATTGTCTTGACCTAAGAGGTATGGATGGTCTCCTGGAGAATTATTTAAGGGCAAGATTTCTTCCACTCTCTAATTTCTAAAGACTGAGAGAACATCATTTTATCTTCACTAAATCCACATCCACGAATAACGAAATGGCTATTCTTTGGTGCCAGGCCCTCTTTTATCTCGTCTTATCATCGAGCTTCTATAGACAGGGTTCTTGTTCCCCCGACACACCAGCGACACGACCATGTTCTCCAGAAACCTTCTCTTTTCCGGCCCTGCTGGGCTCCGAACTCACTAGCATCTCGGCATCACCTGTCTATAATTGGACGCTGTACGCCAATTTCACTCCGGAAGCGCTCAAAATCGGCGAAGAAGGCATTTCATTCTGCAACGTGACGGTCACTTATACGCACCCAGGCCAAGGTGACAGCGTCAACGTCCAAGCCTGGTTGCCTCCTACGTCCTGGAATGAGCGGTTCGTCGGCGTTGGTGGTGGCGGTTTCGCGACTGGGGAATTCACCGGAGATATTATCTCCTCTTTGATAGCGGAAGGATATGCAGCCGCTGTAACGGACGGCGGCCATGATTATCGTGAGGCTTTTACAGCTCCGTGGGCACTCGTGAGCCCCGGAAATGTAAACTGGAACCTGCTGATCAACTTTTCCTACTTGGCCCTCCATGATATGGCAGTCGTCGGAAAGGCAGTAGTTGAGCAGTTCTACGGCGAAAAGGCCAAGTACTCTTACTGGAACGGCTGTTCGACCGGCGGTAGGCAGGGACTTATGGTGGCTCAGAGATATCCCGACGATTACGATGGAATTCTCGCTGGTTGCCCGGCAGTCAACACTCCGGAGCATGCGGTTGGAATGCTTTGGCCGCAAGTGGTCATGGAGACAATGGGATATTTTCCTCCATCTTGCCAGCTCGAAGCGATTGTGTCTGAAGTAATTGAGGCTTGCGACGAACTTGATGGGTTGAAGGATGGTGTGATCGTAGCCCCTGATCGTTGCGAATTCGATCCAATGAGCGCTGTGGGCAAAACCTTCGATTGCAACGGAATGAACGCTACGATATCGACCGAGGCCGCCCAGATTGCGAAAGCTGCTTGGCAAGGCCCCGTAACGGCTGGTGGGAAGTCATTTTGGCACGGATATCCTGTCGGAACGCCCCTGACAGGTCCCATTGCTGTCGCAAATACGGTCTGCGAGGATAATACGTGCAGCGGACAACCTATGCCCCTCGGCATTGGCTGGGTCCGCAACTTCGTTGTCAAAGACCCCAGCTACGACGTCCAGAAAATGAACCCCCAGGAATTCCAAGATGTTATGAAACGCTCTTGGCTAGAGTACAACGGAATTGTGGGAAGCAATGACCCAGACCTCGCCAGATTCAAGAAATCGGGTGGCAAAATGATCAGCTGGCATGGAGTCAATGATGAGCTTCTCACTGTATACTCGACGCGCCAATACTACCGAAGAGTGATGAAGCGTGACTCTAACGTCCACAGCTACTATCGGCACTTTGAAGTCCCCGGAGTCAACCATTGCCATGCGCCACTTGGAGCGACTTATCCTCTTCATGCGCTCCAAGACCTTAGGCGTTGGGTGGAAGATGGCGTTGAACCAGATGTCTTGAAAGGGGTGCGTCTTGGAGAAGACCAGCTTGACGAGCAGCGATTACTCTGCCCGTATCCTCTCGTAGCAGATTATATGGCAGATGGAGTAACTGGAATCTGTCTCCAACGAGAGGAACAATGTAGGAAAAATACCGTTGGTGGAAAAGACGAACTGTGATTGTCACGGGCTCTGAATAACCTGGATCAAGGTCTGAGTTTTCACCCTGCACTAGATTGCGACCGGCTGTTCATGTTTTGATTGCAAGACGACAGGCACAGAGGGTTTTTTAATATAATTCTATATTATGTAGTTTCCACTCTCAAATCATATCTTGGAACCTGTATCATACGATTTAGGTATTGAGTGCGCTGCGTAGTTAGGAAGCATAGTGTCTCAAACAAGCAGCGGGATCGGAGTGGTGTCCTAGATACAGTGGACATCTGACAGTTCTCCTGCGAGTGGCATCGGCATGGGCGACACGACAGGGCCGAAGCAGTCTAGGTTGGATCTCGGTATTAGTCCATCCGACACATCCCCCGATACTCCCCATTCACGCGTTCCCCCTGGCTGGGAGCAGGCTACCACTCCTGAGGGCCGAATTTCCTTTATTGGCCATAATACCAAGGTTACGACTTTCGATGACCCTGGAGTTGCACCCGGCTTAGGAGGTCATATTGAGACTCAAAATAAAAGCTTGAAAATCTCCCTACTGAATGGGAACAGCGCGTCCCACCACCAGACTCAAGGCCCTACTTCGTAAACCACATGTCGAAGACAAGCACTTGGTATGACCCTCGATCACCGCCAGAGAGTCTCCCTGGAGACCCCTTACCGTCAGGATGGGAGGCGTTGGCGGATGGTCGCGGGGGGGTTTGTCTTTAGGAATAATACCCTCGGCAGAACTTAGGCACAAGACCCGCAGACGTCGGATAACAACGATCCTCTCCCACCGAGGTGAGGGCAGAGACTTACAGTTGGCGGGAGGGTCTACTTTGAGGATCACCAAACAGAGACGACTACTTTTCGGGACCCACGCGGGCAGGAAGCAAATGAAACTTAGGGAGAACTTGGGCCAAGGGGAGTTGTATAGTTAATCCAAATTCAAGACATATTGGCTGAGTTCATCACCTATATAACCATATTCCTCCTCATACGTAGTAGATGTAGCGTCTACTCTAGCTTAGAGGTCAAGGAACCTCCATTATGTACACACATACATAAGTAAGTTTTTTCTTCGTTTCTTCTCCTTTAGATCTCGATTCGAGAGCCTAACGTCGTCCCCGTCACGGCACAGATAGCAGCCGCGAAACATCCCGAGGCAACTACAAATGGCAGGCCAATCCAGCCACCGCCGATCCGCAGGCCCCAGCCGAAAATAGCGGCGAAGAGCGGCCGCCCAACAACCATACCGGAGAAGGTAGTCACCGAGAGAGCCGTGTACAAAGTGGCAAGATGTTGCTGTTCCACCATTCCCGTGACGAGACTGCGCATGGGGACCGGCAAGACAAGTCCGAGGGCATAAAATATTTGGCCGACGGTCATAACGCCCCAGGTAGATGCGAGAGCCATCACGGCGGAACCAGATGCTAAGAAGAGGCCCGCAATCTGGGCGATTCTTTTGTCTGTGGAAACTTCATCCATCTTTTTCACTAGCAGTGATGAGAATGCTGGCAAGATAAACGCCAATGCTGCCAGGTTGACTCCGGCGCGTAGGGACAGGAAGAAGGATGCCTGGGGAACAACTCCCGTTAGAACTTTAGAGATTGGAATGGAGATAAAATAATTGTTGAGAAATAGGGAGGGAAAAGGCAGTAGAGAAGAAAAAGAAACGCGACCATGGTACCTTTGCAATAGTCCAGTGAAGCTTCTTTGAGACATATTGAAGGAAAACAGGCCCTTGTACCTGTTCGCCCAAATAGACAGCGAGGAACGCCAATATCATCAAGACAATGTGGACGTTGATCATGCTCGCAACTTTCGAGATGGCCTTCTGGATAGCAGTAGACTTGCCGCCTACCATGTGTACACCGTTTTGCCGGGGAGAGCCTCGCTCATCTGCATCCGCCCTCTCCGATATCAGGTTGGGTTCGTCCTCTGTCTCCTTCTTGGCCGGCAATGTCTCAGGCAGGAGAGCAACGGCCAGGAATATACCGAGGACCATCAGAGCAGAAGATATCATCATTGGAAGCCATTTGTTGACAGACATGAGACCGGCACCTAGCGGGATGAAGACAAGCTGAGATATCATTTCGGCGGATTGCATTTGTGAGAAAGCCGTCGTTCTATCCATTTCTCCCGTCAGCGCGAGCGCTCACACTTGGGAGGGTGGAAAATCTGCCCGGTGGGAGAGAATGTACTCACCTTTGTTCAGCAGGGCAGACATCGGCTACCAAGACAAACAAGATGGATGTCAATGTAGTGGCCCCGCCGCCGATGATTTCCCACGCGCCGAGAAACCATACAGCCTTGGGAGGGAATACATCAGAAAACCAGTCTAGAGATCGCGTAGAATTAGACGTATCATCCCAACGTTAGCACACAGGCTTGAAAAGATGACGTACAGACAACTCGGAGCCAAGCATCCCCTAGGAAGAGCCCGAGAAGAGAAAGGATGAGGACTTTCTTCCTCCCAATCCGATCGGCAAGAGCTCCATAAGGAACGGCTAGAATAAGACCTGTGCAGGCAAGGTTAGCAGTTAATCGTGGAATAGAACGAGAATGGTGGCTTGTCTGAGAAAGGAAAGAAGAACTCGCCGTACCGGGAATAACTTCGAAAGTCTCCTTCAACCCATTGATGAGCGCCACCTCACTCTGAATTGGCTCAATCTTGCATCTGGACTCCGGATCCGACAAAAATTCACTATTTGGGTGAGAGGCATAATATTTTTCACACACGATATCCTCGAGAATCGCCGTGAGCGGCGCATCGCTAATGTGGCTGGAAATGCTCAGAATAAGAAGCAGTGAGATGGCGGCGATGATGGTGGTGAGGGCACGAGAGCTTCCCCTGGGATGACGCGACTCGTGTTCTGTTTCGGCGATGAGAGGAGTCGTTTCGTCCTCCTCTACAGGCGGCATTGTGGCCGAAAATGATGGGACAATTCCTCGTTGACAGGATTGGTCTTCTCCTCTTCCCCCTTTTCTCATGAACCGCGCGTATTGTCTATCAGATCAGCTCAGCTTTTGAAGGCGACTCCGGGACCGAGAAAAGAGGAAGAAAAGATGAGGATCCAACAATGGAGCGTTTTCGAGTCGGTTGGCGCACCGGAATTTTTGTACTACCTGAAAATTGATGGGATCCTACACCGTTTGCCCCGGATAAAAACCGCTCTGTTTTGCATGCGCTCCGCTCCGCATTTACGAACGGCCAACATCAACATCAAAATTTCGCGGGGACCTTCCTCTTTCAAGCTCCTTTTCGTTCCGGTGCGTGTCAAGTGGACCAGTATCGTTATTAGGTGACTAGGGTCCAGCAAAAAGCCTTCCGTTGCGAGCTATGCACTACGCCAAGTCCGTCTTCTTATCCTCAAGATGGGCGCAATCCCAAATGCCGAATCTGCGCATGTTGTCGTGAGCAGGAGGCTTTATGTCGATGTATCCATCCGGGTCCTCTCAGGCTTACGAGCCTCAGCCAAGATAACGATCCAGAGTTCCAGACCGCTTCAGCTTCGGCAGGGATTCGTTCCAGGACTTGTCATAATAATCTACCTGCAAGGCTTTCCCGCATAAGTACTTCATAAGGTGGCATCACCCTCACTTTTCACAACTTAACGGAGTAGATATCGAAATGTATTAAAATAGGCCAAACGGCGTTCTGATTTGGTCACACTCCGTGCCCCATCCATTCTTGTGCCGTTAAAGGACGAGCCGTGGTTGGACAAGGGTCCGTATCGACGACCCGCATCCAAACAAAAGTCCCGATCCGAGTGTAGGTATGTTCCACCACATATTACCCCACAGGATTTGGAACGGAAATTACCCCGGCCACATTCAGTTGGAATCTACCTAGGTACGGCTCAGGGTTAAGATAAGCTCAGGGGAGGTGTAACGGATAATGCCAGCGCCGCCCTGGTCCAGAAGCAGATCAGTGGGCAGACAGGTCTTGGGGCGCCACAATCTAATCTTAGGAACGGACGCTGGGAATGCCGCCAGATCTAGAATACAGCATATTAAACAGGTGTTCGCTGCTCTCGCTGCACATTTATCCATGACGCTCTTTTCGGTGCTACATTAAAGTGGCGAACAGTGTCCGCCATGCATGGTCCTCTTGTGTGGGATCCGCACATGTTAAGAGTAGTACGGAGTGCAGGTGCACAGCTCCCTGGGTGAACTTTGCTGTCCGGAACCTGCAGGAGGATTCTATCCCGCCTCCTTTCGACCCACTGATGGATGATCGATACAGTAACAAAACGGAATGCATTTTCTGTCTAACGAAAATGAGCCAAATCCGGCAGGTCTATAATTGGATGAAATTATGTGATTGCCTTCTCTTGGCCACTGTTGGTTCTCCAAATATCGAAAAGTAAACTCTTGCCAGAGGTCCACCCGGGTGTCGATCAGATATCTCGGCCCTCATCGCTCGTGGAACAACTCGACGTCCTCTTAATTAGGCCTATTTAACCTGCTACCAGCCCGATTAGACGCTGATTACATCCAGGCGGCCCTTGAGAAGGGCTGTGAACTATTACAGCTGAATTCGACTTCACCAGCACTTCCAGGGCGATGGAGTGCGACGGTGGGGCAACTGAGGGTCAATTTGGCCCTATGGTTCAAGGATGCCGATCACAGCCAGACTTCACATTGCTCTTCGAGGAATCCATTCTTACCATCTTGCCGTCTTGCATCCTCATTGTCTTAGCAGCTGTCCGACTAGTTGTTCTATTTCGGCGGCCAGTAATTTGTCACAAAGATGGATTTAGCGTTCTGAAATTGGTATGGCAGAAGAGCCTTGACCGAGGGGCATGTTCTCAGGTCACATATTTGCAGTTACTGACCTCAATCACTTCAACAAGGCTACAGCCGGCCTCCATGTTGCGCTTCGGGTAGCGATTCTTGCAGAACAGCAGCTGCTTCGAACAAGAACGCCCATCTCGATCGCCGCAGGAGCCCTTTCTCTAGTTGCCTCAGTACTCTTGTGTGAGCTCGTTTATCATGAGCACAGAAGGTCTCGATCTCCTTCCTCACTGATTCTGGCTTACCTTTTCCTTGCCATTTTGTTCTCGGTTGCGAGGACCCGAACCTTCTGGCTCTTGAATGAAGTTGCCCTCGGCGCAACTTTTAGCGTTGATTGCCTCGTTCAGTTGGCTCTGTTCTGCCTTGAGAGTCGGAACAAGACTTCATCCTTCATCAGCCTCACCAAGGGCGAGCCACTCGAAACCACGGCTGGGCCCATCAGCAAATCGTTCTTCTTATGGCTCACCACGCTTTTTCGGAAAGGATATTCAGGCGCCTTTCAGCCCTCCGACATTGGGCCAATAGACAGCGCCATGTATAGCGAGGAATTACGATCCATGTTCAAACGCATCGTGATTCATCAGTTTGGTATAGATTTTCCCTCGCCTTCTGCATTCAAGTTTGGTTTGCCGCATGCACTCAGATAGGCTAACGGAGGCGATGTCAGACTCTGACGAGAAAAGCCCCAATGATCTCATACTCCTCACCCTACGATCCGCGAGTTGGAAGGCATTAACTCCTATCCTTCCGAGACTTGTAGTGGTCGCTTTCACATTTTCCCAGGTCTTTCTCGTTTCTGCGGTCCTAGGCTATTTGGAATCACCTTCCACCCTGTCCAAGGATGTCGGTTACGGATTAATTGGAGCTTGCATATTCGTCTACGGCGGGCATGCGGTAAGTATCATGTTTCACTTCTCGTGTGCCAACCCGTCTCATCGAAGTTTTCCTTTTCGATATTGAAAGAGGGTAAGCTGACATTTAACTAATTTCAGATCTCTACTGGATGGTACTGGTACCAAACATATAGATTCGTCTCAATCCTCAGGGGAGGCCTCATCGTCACCATCTTCGAAAAAGTCCTTCGGCTCCCAGAGGATACAAGCATCGAGTCTAGGGCAATGACACTTATGATATCGGATGTCCAGAGAATTGCAAATGGACTTGCCTATGGCCATGAGATGTGGGCAGGACTTGTTGAGACAGCAGTGGCGGCATATCTACTCCAGAGAATGGTGGGATTGTCTGCATTATCCATGGTTGGCCTCGCAATTGGTAGGCGAAAAAGAAATCCGCTTATTCTGCCATTAGCTACCCGCTCAAATATTCCCCTTCTTCCCCTCAAGGTCCAATGGCGCTAATAAAGACGATAGTGTGCGGCATATCCTCCTTCTTCATTGCGAAGTCCCTCAGTCAACAGCAGCAAACTTGGTTGGGCGCCATGCAGAAGCGGATTGAGGCTACGAGCCGCCTGCTCAATTCTCTCAAACCCGTCAAGATGGCCGCTGCCGAGGAACGGATCGGCAGCATTATAAAAAAGCTAAGAACCTCCGAGATCCACGCAGCTAGAGTCTTCCGCCGGTTGCTGGCTGCCACCGTTCTTCTATGTATGCTTTGGATCATCCCTGCCGCCATAATGGGTTTCTGTCTCTAACACCTCTTGCTCTCTCTAGCCTACGCTACATTTACTCTTTCGCCTTTTCTCATATTTGCAATCTATATTGCCGCTTACGGAGGCCGTAATGCGGATATCGATGCCACCAGGATGTTTTCATCGCTCGTTTTAGTTGCCCTTCTCGGATCTCCCCTCATTCACATTTTCCAGGCAATGCCCTCTCTCGGCGCAGCTTATGGGTGTTTCAAGAGAATTAGACAATTCCTTTCGACCCCCGAGAGGTCTGATCCAAGGCAGATGTTGCCCTATCCGGGTGAGGGAAATACCAATCCGGCGAATCCCTCGGGATCATTAAGAGCGGGCTTCGCCGTATCAATGACGAACGTTTCCCTAGGCTGGTTGCAAGAGACACCGATTCTCGAAAACGTCAGCCTGAACGTGAAGAAAGGGCAACACGTTGCTATCATAGGACGCGTAGGAACCGGTAAGTCGCTTTTGCTCAAGTCAATTGCGGGCGAAGCCGAGCAGCTGAGTGGAGAGCTGCACGTCCAACAATCCGGGGGTGTTGCATTTTGCTCCCAAATACCATGGCTGGAGAATGTATCCGCCGAACAGAATTGGGTCCAATACTCTTCGGGACAGGAGCCAGACTGGCAGACCCGGGTCCACGAGGCGTGCTCGCTTAAAGATATTGCCGGTCTGAACGACTACAGAACTGGCACGGTTGGGAGCGGTGGAGTGAGGCTCAGCGGAGGCCAGCGACAGAGAATAGTGAGGACTCTCCACCACTTCAGCCTTAGATCTAGAACCAAGGCCTTATATGCAGTACTGATTTGCTAACACGGATCGTAAATTTAGGCCCTAGCTCGAGCTGTAGCCTCTCGCAAACAGATACTGCTTCTTGACGATGTATTTAGTGCGTTAGATCGCGCGACTCGAGATCACATTTCCTCGGAACTGTTGGGCAAGAACGGCCTGTTGCGAAAGCTTGGTACGACGGCAATTTACTCAACGCACAGTAGTCAGTATTGGATCAGTATTCCGAGACCTCTAGGAGGACTATCGCCTTACACTCTCGATTTAAATAGGTCAAATCGCCCGCTTAGCCGATGTTATTATCGAAATTACCGATGTAGATGGTCATCGAACTGTTCGAGAAATCCACCAACTTCCAGATGACCTTGACGACGATGTCGATGATGGAACGACCGACACCATTAACCCTTGTGAAGCCCCCACAGAGGGAAAGAAGGAAAGTGAAGCTACAGATGCCGCAGAAGTCAAGCGAGCAAGCGAAGGTGCGGACGACTCGGAGATAGTCGCATCGCTTAGTTCTCCGGTTAGAGACAGAGAGGTCTACATGCGCTACTTTCGGGCTATGGGTTTCGGGAATGCCACTATCTTCACGCTTTTCGCGGCAGCTTTTGCTGTGACACTCAAATTCCCTGGTGGGTGAAAGAACCACTACTCTCTTCTGTCCTACAAGACCATGTAGAATGTGGCCAACTAACGTACCAAAGATGTTTGGGTAAGCTGGTGGTCAGCTGCGTCTTCATCGAATGATACAACACACAGCATTCAGTACTGGCTGGGCATCTATGGGATGCTCGTGATTCTCCCTCTGATTACCATATCTCTCTGGGTTGCGTAAGGCATTCCTCAAGTCCTATCATATTATACTAAAGTCAGAGCTGACTGTGGGCTTGCAACTATCTAGGCACCTTATGCTTCGCATCGTCCCGACCTCGGCAACGTCACTGCACGCAGATCTTCTCAAAACAACGTTGAATGCTCCATTCGCCTTTATGAGTCGCCTAGATTCCGGAAGCCTGATAAATCGCTTCAACCAGGATCTCATGTTTGTCGACAGCATGCTGCCGATCGATCTGCTAAACACGTGTTCCGAGCTGTTTGTTGGCCTAATTCAAGTGATATTGATCACCCTCGTGGCCAACCAAGCACTCGCAGTTCTGGGTCCCCTACTCGCAGTTCTGTACGCCATTCAGCGCGTCTATCTCCGGACATCAAAGCAACTCCGTCTCATGGACCTAGAATGGAAAGCCGATCTCCACACCAAGTTTGGCGAGACCTGCTCTGGACTCGCCACGGTTCGTGCGAATAACTGGCTGGACTCCATGAGAGCCAAGTTTTTCGAGAAGCTTGACAGGTCCCAGGAGCCATTCTATCTTTTATACATGGTCCAGAGATGGCTGCAGCTTGTACTCAACTTGACCGTGGCTGGGCTTGCCGTCGTGATCGCTGGAATTTCCGTAGGCCTGAAGGACAAGATCGCTGCGGGTGCAGTTGGTGTCGCGTTCTTGAATGCTACTACCTTGGGCGAAACCCTCACCAACTTCATCGTGTCGTGGACATCGCTTGAGACGTCTCTCGGGGCTATCGCCAGAATAGCCTCTTTCGAGAAAGATACTCCGCGAGAAAAGGATGTGTCGATGGCCGGAGATGTTCACCAACCACTTCCCGATAACTGGCCACCGAAGGGGTTGATCGGTTTCGATAACGCTTGGTGTACATACAACGCTGAGGTGGTCTCGCCAGTATGGAATATTCGTGGTATAAGTCTGGAAATTCCTCCAGGAACTCGAGTCGCAGTATGCGGACGAACAGGATCTGGAAAGTCCACCATGATGCTAGCCTTGCTGAGGATGGTCGACATGCCGATCGGCACCATCTCTATTGATGGCGTCGACATATCAAAGATTCCGCTCGCAGAATTGCGAAGTAGGCTTTACACCATTTCTCAGGATGGATTTGATGATCTTAAGCCGACAACGATACAACAACAGCTTGACCCGCAACACAAATGTACGGACAATCAACTCATCGACACCCTCACCGAATGCGGACTCTGGGACCGCATTAATGGCTTAGGTGGGCTCGGCACGGAGTGTAGTGAACTTAACCTATCCAAGGGCGAGGGCCAAGTGTTGGCTATTTGCAAGCCCATCGTAGAGAAGACCGTGAACCCAAACGTCGGCAAAATTGTACTGTTGGATGAAGCAACCAGCAGGTAAGCCAACAATCAATCTCAAACGAGAATGCAGCTTGCTAACTTTCACTTCCCAATATCAAGTTTGGACGACGAGACTGAGGCAAAGTTGGAGACTATGTTGCTTGACAAGTTACGGTGTCATACTGTTATCTCTGTTCTTCACAGATTGGATGCCGCTGCGAGATACGATAAGATTGCGATTTTGGAAAATGGTGTCTTGGTCGACTATGGCAACGCGGGGGATGTTGTATCACGATCAGCGCTATTCCAACGGGGTCTATCTCAGTGACAAACCCGGCTAGTTTCTATTTGCTGAGTTCAGAGTTAGCTAAGGTCCCTAGTGACTTTCGAAAATAGTATAGTGCCCGATATCAAGAAAACTCTCATCAACTTGGCCTGGCAGCTACCAACGCTCTCCAAATTCTGCTGAACTTCGGCTACCTTTTCACGAGTAGTTCTAAAAAATTGATCGTATCTTGATTTCGTGTATTATACATTTAAGCACTATCGTCCATACCTCATCAAAGCTTCGTGTTTCCAGCGGGCCGCCGGTTGGGGTTTACCTGCGCAGCCCACTGCTCATCTATCGTCGTCTGCTCCCGTCGAGTCTTTCTGTTCCAATACGCCTCGGATTCCTTCTTCTCTTGCGCCCACCGTTGCAGCTCATCTCCAAGAAATGCCGTAATCGCATCCGCACATTCCGCAACTCTTTCCATGGCTACGAGGTGCCCACAGTCAAGAACAACCTCCTTAACACGACCCGCAGCGGCGCCACCGCTACCCCCAACTCCCGTTCCCGTCCTCGCCATCTTCTTCTCGCGAAGCTCGGGTGTTGACAGTTCCGACTTCTCCCCGAAGACGTACAGAACGCTGGGGCGTAGCTCGGGCAGGCGGCGGAACACCTGCAGTGGTTCGGGACGATAAAATTGATACCCTGGGTATTCGTCATCCGCTATTGGGTCCTTGTCAAGGTATTCTTCCCCTGGAACGCCCCGATATGTAGGCCGAAGGAAGGTAAATAGTTCTTGATGCTTCGAGGTTGTGAGGGTGACGCGTTTGTCATTCCCGTTCTCGGCGTCTTCAGCGGGGTAGAGCTCCGTAGGAACATCGCGGAGGCCGTACTCAATCCATCGGTCGAGAACCCGGGGGTCCCATGCCTGGAAGAACTTGCTTCCCTTGAACTGTTTCGCAGCCGCTTCCCTTGACGGCCAGATGTCGCGACGGGGGGTTGACGAGATAGCCGGAGGAACGCTAGCGTTTGGAACTTGTATAACGGGATCAAGAAGAACGAGGGATCTAAGTAGACGTGGATGCGCTAGAGACAAGAGAGATCTGCGGCGAAGTCAGCGACGTGGGAGGTCATGGGAGGTGGGTGGTGAAAGGACGCCTGACAGTTGATTGCCGCCCATGCTATGGCCGATTCCGACGATTGGGTGTGGTATAGAGTCTTGCTTTTGGTTGATCAGGTTCATCAAGTCCCGTGCATGGTCGGACCAACTCGCTAATTAGAACCCAATCAATATAAATCGTAGCATTTTGGCGATATGTATGGGCTACTCACGGTCATTCCCGAGTATCTTTTCGTTTAGGACGCCCGATTGACCTTGGTTCCATATATCCGCTATCCAAATTGATCGGATACGGATGCCAGCTTTACCTACCCGTTTACCAAGTTCCTCCCACAGGGGCTCGTACATCTCCTGGCGTAATAGTTAGCAATCACCATTCGCAACTACATGTTATTACCTACCTTTGGGAAGCCATTGGCATGAGCCGCGAGAATTGTGACATCTCCCGGTTTCGGATCAGGGTTGTCCAGAGGGATGTACTGTTTGACGGCGAGTTTCGGTATGTCGGCGTCGCCGTTTATCGTTGCCGCAATATGGTCTCTCGTATGGCAACCGCTCACGGTGTGCTGCACCACGCGAAACGAAGATGCCATTCTGACGGCGGTGCTTTGCGCTCCAACCTGAATGAGACCCCTTGAGCCAATCCCTCGTGGATGCGTTCTCAGAACTAAGTGTACGCAAGATGTCCGAGACATGGCAGCAAACATGGCCGGAAACAAGGCTGGTCGCGATGCAGCACTGGAGGAAGGCAGATGCCAGACGTACTTATTTGAGACCAACCTCGGCTCAGAGGTTTGGATGGGAATGAATGGGAATAATGTCGGCTTTGCACAAATTCAAATTGCCGTCCGCGACCGGCCGAGGTGGAGAATATCTTGGCCGGTGATTGGCTGTCTCTTTCCAAATTAAGTCTCGCTTAACCCCTTCTGGTATAAGTTGACCAGGGCAATCCAAACTACGCAACAGAGTCTATCAATCGTCAGCGTCCACTACGTCCACGATCGCACCGTCCGGGATCCGGGCCTTCACAATGTGTGCCTCTACCACTGTGAAGTTGGGGAATCAAGAGGAAGGAACAACTTCAAGCCTCGGGAATTCCCGTGTTCCGACTAGGCAAGCAATTGCACATGGCTACAAGCATATTTGACTAGGTCGCCAAGGAGGTTTATCCTGGGGTAAAACGATAATCTAGTGCTAATTATGCCACCAATCTCCCCTATTATAAGATCAGCAGGCATCTGGCCGCCTACATCGCGGAAAAGCATCTGGAGGTATGTGAAGCCCATTCGTCACAGATGAGTCTTCCCTCTCTTTATCCACTATAAGGGCTCTCAAGCGTTCATTAACAAGATAACGTTATCAAAGAGATCCACTGGCCAAGCCAGAGCAGCTCTTCATTCCACAACAGAGTTTATAAAATCTAAACAAGTCAACACTACTTCGTACTCGGCTTACCCTCATTTCACCATACACTACCAATGTGGAACTAATTGGCCAGATACGCAAACACCCTAAATAATCGGCCCTCGGGGCAACGTAACCTGCATCGACGGTCGATGGGTTCCAGGGCAAGGTGGTAGATGTTGTTATCCTAGTGATGGTCGCCACTATAGCTTCAGGCCTGGGCTTAACGGGCGACGCGCAGCAGCTTAACGGTATATTAGCTTGACGGTATATTCCCAAGGTAGAGATGCAGCCTTATGAACATCGGGGACTTGAGTGTCTGCGGCTCTGCTGACAAGCCCGACTTGAAGAAGATCAGGGCTGTGGGCTACAATGGGCACGAAACACGGGCTACCACCACGATACGCCGGGAAATATACAATAGATTGTACACGACCGGTCGGGTACCCAGCCCCATCTAGCTGGGTGCAAATACGGGGATGGCTATGTGGAGGCATTTTTTTTTTACCTGTTAAATAGTTCACTACAAGCATCGATCCTCCCTGAACACTTTGACACGGCCTGCTTCGCGGTTTGTCGCTAGGTGGAAACTCATGCCACTGTAAAATGTGCCAGGCTAGGAAATCTGAAAAGGAAAAGAAGAAAAACCAGATTCGTTTGTGAGAAGATATTGCTAGTACATATAATACATTAAACCGCCGATTCCTGAGCATAAATTCGTTCTAAGAGGGCACAATGACCACCATAACGCCAGCCGCTTGTTCCAAATCAAGCTATAATTTTAAAACGAAACGTAATAACAAATTCAATCCAACGGAAGAGTCAATTAGGTCGCAGGCTGTAGGCGTTCAGCTCGTTCGTGGACATGGCTTTCGTCTGGTTTCCTTCCGTAAACAACAAAACTGACCGGAAAGGAAACGGGTCAGAAACTGAAGCCTAAATATTGAAGGACGGGAGAGGGGAGGAAAAAAAAGAGTAGACTCACTATGGAACGTAGCTGTGCATATTCCGATCAAGCACCTCTTGCCTCGCCCTCGCAAGCAGCACCTCAAGATAGACCGGATCCCCTCCAAGAATTTCGGTATACCCCCTCGCAAAAACATTTGAAATCGTCTCGCGGAAATGCAACAACTCGAAAGCGCCGACCTTCTTCAGCCTCGGATTTTTGGGCCAAGGGTTCGTCGGAATCTTGTACATCTTCTCCACCACGTCGACGAACCCGGCATCTATGAGCTGTTGCTTCCACTCGAGCAAATCCCGACCTGAAACGCCGACTTTCTCGGACATGTCAAAGTAGATCTTTCCCAGCTCAACATACGCGAGGTCGGGAGGCAGCGTATCATCATCGGATCGAAACTCCGGATACGACCCCGCCAGCTGAAGATATCCCCCCGGTTTGAGCGCCGTGTAAGCCTGCGCTATTAGCCGGGGCCAGTCGCGGATGGCCATGATCAGCTCGCGCCCGTGGATGAAGTCGAAGCTGTTCTCCCCCCAGAGCCAATCGGCCTCTGCGTCGTCGACTTCGAAGTGGAGGTTCGGCGGGACAAAGCTCGGCTGCACGGGGGCGATGTCGAAGCCGATGACGGTGGCGGCGGGGAATTGGTCGGCCATGTCCATGGCCCAGATGCCCGTTCCCGTGCCGATGTCGAGGATTTTTTGCGGGTCGGGTGTGATGGGGGCGAGGTAGAGTTCGTCGTTCATGAGGAGCATGAATTTGCAGTGTTGCATGTCGTTTCGATCCATCTGCGCGCAAGCAGGAGTTGGCGAGGGAATCTTCACACGATTATTTCGCGTCCTAAGAAGGAAATGCGTACCTCTGCCTCGTCGACTGGGGTCCACGATTTGTGGATTCCATAGGCCGCGTAGACCCGTCCATTCTCCATTACACCTCTTCGAATATCGGATGCGATGGAAGTCACGAAGCTGCTCGATGTCGATTCCGAAAATCCCTCGTCATCTTGGTTGTAATCAGGCTCGATGTCTCCGGTCGCGGCTTCGGCTTCGGCCTCAGTTTCTCGTGGACTTCTTTCCCCTTCCGCGTGTGCTGACGGTGACGGCATCTTCGGAAACTGGGATGCGACGAAGAAAGTCTCGGACGATGATTAATATCAAAGAGTGATTTTCTCTCTATAAGGCGACCAACAGATAATAGGTTGAAGGAGGTTGTGATTGGGATTAACCCCTGCCCTGGCTGCAATGCTGGTGATCTGCAGATCGTCGCATCGGAAAAAGCAACATGACAAGAGGAAACGTGGTGATTGAGCACTTTTGAGGCTGAGCCACGCGTTGTCCGCCAACGAACTGGATCCAGCCATCAATGCGCTCGAATCTTCAAGCCATGGAGAATCAATAATGTTACGTAAGGACCTGATTTCTATCGAAGTGGCCTCATAAAACGAACGTCGGTTGGTTGTCCCGTGTTCTAGGGCCGCTGGCGTCCCTAGTTCGGAATAGCGTGCTGAGGGGTTAGACAAGGATCGGGGCGAGGGCCGTGGAGTGCGAACTAAACTGGTGGAGTCCTTTTCAACTTCGGCCTTGATGAAGTCCGAGGGCAACAGCTTGAGCTCGTGCGGAGCTGTTCTCTGTTTTCCTACCACCTCTCCATCTTTCCTCCCGAAACGTTGCTCCGCCTTGTAATTGACTCTTGCCACATCGCCTCGTATCTCGCCCTTCCCAGTCGAAAATGTCTCTCCCTACACCAGAGGAAGTTCAAGCCCTCGTGGCCGACCTCTCGACCGCTGCCCAGGCCTACAGCACCGCCCAAGATCTCGAGGGCTACATGTCCCGAGTTCAACTTATCGCAAAGGCGAGACAGCTCAGCCGAGCTCTGATTACCCCTGACCAAGCTCCCAACTACCACGGTTTAAACGTTTGTCAAGAATTCCTTTAACTCTAGGATATGAGCTTGTCTCGGGATTTGGGCTGATCGGGCGGTGTCCTGGGAGGGGATGCGTAACAGATGGCCGAATTAATTGGGATTCGAAGCTTTATGAAGCACAAGGTTCTGGACGCGATTCCAGCGGAGGGAAGCATATCACTTGAAGCGCTTTCCAAAGCTACCGGCGTCCAAGATTCATTACTTGGTGTGTTGTTGCTTTTTCGTAATAGACACATGTGCTGAAGCTAACGCAAAATGAGGATAACTATAAGAGCGCATGGGACGTGTCCTAGGTAAATGCTAGCCATTTTCATGGTTTCCACATGGCTCAAACTATGCCGTTCCCAATCTATTCGGAACGGCATGTTGGACCTACCGTCACTGACATCGCCTTCGATCAGTTGCTGCCGGCTTTCTCGACCAAACCCAGCCAGATGGCGGCGAATACAAACACACTAAATTCTCCCAAGCCTACATCACGACGAGTCCTTCTCCAGGCCACTTGTTCCTCGCCATGTAAGCAGCAGCAATAGCCGCATACACCACCTATCTAGGCAGAAACAGACCTTGACTAAATGATTTCTCACGTTCCCGCCAGGTATGACGAGTGGTTCCGAAACATGCACAGCTTCGACGAATACCTTCTAAAGTACGGCCTCCACGAACCCAACGACCCGCTCCGAAACCCCTACACGCGAACCCATAACCAAGAAGGCACACCAGTATGGGCCATCATGGCCCAGGATCCCGAGAAGATCCAAGCATTCCAGACCGGCATGGCCGGAATCGACGTAGCTATCCCCGTCGTGGGCCACTTCGACTTCAGCACCCTTAAGAACACGCCCGAGGAAAACGACCAGGGCGTCGTCGAGCTAGTAGACGTCGGCGGCGGACACGGCGTTGTGCTCAACAAAATTCTAGATGCCCACCCTGAACTGACGCCCAAGAACTGCGCGCTACAAGATCGCCCGGACGTCATCGAGATGGCTAAAGCTAGCGCCGTGCTTCCTGCGGATGTGCAGCTCGTGCCGCATGATTTTATGACTGAACAACCCATCAAGGGGGCGAAATCGTACTTTATGCGCATGATTCTTCATGACTATTCCGATGAGGTTGGCATCGAGATATTGAAGAACCTTGCCGGAGCCATGTCGAAGGACTCGAGGGTTCTTATTTGCGAAATGGTCTTGCCCTCGAGGATCGGGGAAGCGGACTTTGCTTCGGCTGTGCTCGATCAGGCGGTTATGACTATGGGTGGGAAGGAGAGGACGGAAGACGGTTTCGGGAAAATGTTGGAGGCTGCCGGTCTCCGGCTGGTTAACGTTTGGAGAGTTCCTGGCGTTCCTGGAGCGTGTGTTGAGGGACGACTCAAGGAGTGAGGATGTAGATGTGTGGGCAAATGCGTTTTGGCGGTGCTTTGGGGTTGAACTTATTGGTTTCGACACTTGTCGGTGTGCATAGCTCTGCCCTAGATTCTATGTTCTAATGTCGTCACGCAGCGGTGCTGATTAGTTTACATTCCTTGATGCCTGGGCCATCTAACTAGGTTCAGCTTGTTGATGCTCTAACAGCTTAATGCCGACGTATATGACGGTCATTGAACCTTACGGAGCGGAGGAGCGGAGGAGGGATATGCGGGGCCCGGTTGCTAGATAAGACTTTGAAGTCTTTCTTGTGTAACGCTTCTTCAACTACGTTATATCAATTGCTTTCCGTTCGTTTCGACCCCCTTCATGCACCCCGTAGGACCACGTCCATGGAGGGGATAGAACCTCATGGAACAACTCCAAGCTGACCTCGCTTGGAAATGCTGCAGGCATGCCATCACTACGAAGACATCCCTGAAATACTTCGACGAGGGGCAAAGAGGGGTGCGTGTGAGAGTCCGTGCCAGTCGAGTGAGTGATGCTGAAGCATCCGCTGCATTGGTCCCCAAATGACGCGTGCGAGGCCACTCCCGAGCGGAGTCGTTACAACTAACAGGGTTGAATATAGTGGAAACTAATGGAGAAAACCTAGACCTCTTCGTTCTTCTTCATGTGAAGCCGCACCGCAACCTCGTCGGCAAACGCAAAGTCCCGAGCCCAAGAGCATCGGGGCTGATATGAAGGGTATCACCAAGTTCACATCGAAAGAGGCATCAGAGGATATGATCTATTTTCATGCTGAATATGGACTCTTTGCCCTCAACGTGGGACCGTATTTCCAGAATAAAAGAGGCGCCGGTGTCAAAGCCACCGCTATGCAACCTAATAACGTCAAAGTCCAATGGACGCCGATTCCCTGATACATTGGCCTCGCTGCAACCACCATCGTACCCGATATTAGATACCGTACCATCGTGATACTCGCCAGCGCAATAGCAGAATGTTCTCGATAGGAATCAATTAAATACTCATACGTGCTGACGTAGATGCTCGTTAAGACAATACCGAACACAAAGCAGGCAGTCAAACCGGACCAGATCGAGACGCTAGGGTAGTCACTCCAACCGAGCCAGAAGAGAGAAATAGGAAGAAGAGGAGCCGTCACGGCAGCTGGCCACAGTCTGTACTCGGGTTCGAGCAAAGATCTGCGCACGTGGTTCGTGTGCTTGCGTGCGAGCTTATATAGAACGGGAGAGAAGACTAAGAATGCCGTCGAACCCGCCGCGACGGCCGCGAAGCAGGAGCCCGTGAGTCCGGTGGATAATTGGTAGGTTTTCCTGAAGATGTAGTCGAAGCCGGACTGGAAAGTGAAGAGAAGGATGTAAAGTAAGACGAGGTAGCTCCCTAGGACTATGATTGCCGGTTCGGTTCTGGCGAAAACGAGAGTCAAAGGGAGATTTCGCTTGAGGATCTTGAAATAGCCTTTCGACTTGGCGTGTTCGGAGGTGTAGCGATTGTCTCCGGTCGCATGGCGAAGTTCCCTTGCTTTCCAGTCTAGGAGAAGCGGGAGGTATGTTTCTGGTAGGAAGAGTAGCGCAATTATGAAGGCGAAGCTCGATATTATCAGGGTTATCCATTCGGTCCAGCGCCAACCCAATCGGGGGTTGGAGACTATCCAGCCGCCGGCGACTGGGGCTAGAACAGGAGCTATGGGCCCGAAACCACGTCAGTCAGCTTACATTATTTTTTTAAGTGATCGAATCTCTTTGACAAGCCGGCGCCGGCGGAGTGGTACCGGAGGGGGGGGGAGGGGGGGGTCGCTTACACGCAACGTTTGCCCATGCAATCTTGGGAAACACCCATGCCCTCTTCACAGGATAAAACTGATCCCTCACGCTTGCACCGTTGATGCTCAGCGTAGCACTGGCAAAGAGACCAACAAAATACCGACATGCCAACTGGCCCCCGAACGTAGGCGTCAGCGCGGACCCCAGAACAAATCCCAAGTAGCAAAACGTCGACCCAAGGTACGTCGGGTTCCTCCCAAACGTTTCCGAAAACGGACCAGCGAAGATGGCTCCGCTGCCGACGCCGAGCAGGTACATGGCCGTCGACAGATTCTCGGCGACCTGGCTGACGCCAAATTCTCGGCTAGCCTGTGCGTTCGCCATCGAATCGGCCGCACCGGCCCAGCCCTGGACGAAGATCAGGAGCGAGAGGATTGAGATGTTCTTGCATCTTGCTACCAGAGACCAGTTTCGCGGATCGATGGCATCGTCTCTACCGGAAGCCCGCACTATTATCACGTCATTGTCCTTCTCGTCTGGCAGCGTATTTGTTTCTTCCTGTCTTTCTAGATCGGTTGGCCGTCGATCGTGTGTGGCTGGGGACGGAGATCTGGTATTTTTCGGTAAGGATGGGGCGTTGCGATCGGGGGAACGTAGAGGCAGAGTTGTTTTTCCGGGCTTTTCTGCGGCCTCTGGCCTCTGTAGGAGCTCATCTCGGACAATTCGGCGGATATGACGACGCTGTACGTAGGACCACATACTAGGGGGAATGTCCGGAGAGGGGACAAGTTCGCAGGAGACAATCAGGAACGTGGAAGAACCCGAAGTCCCTTCGAACAAGCCGTATTTCAAAGGATGGAGGATAGGACAGCTTAGATCGCCAGATTTCTGGAATCATGAAGCAAGGGAAGTTGTTGCTCCCTGACACCAAAGGAGTCAGAATTGGGCCGAAGCACGCGACCTCTTGCCCTTTACAATTCCCTCGGTCCAGGGCACAAGGCGGATCCTGAGGCTCGGCCTTCAATTGGCTGTGCGAATCTTCCGACACTCCTGATATATACTTAAAATGAAAAGTCGTGGCGACAAACATTTTTGTATGACGACATAGTTTTGTCGGCGGCAGACTGATGGGCGTTTAAGGAGGCGCTAAGCACGAGGTAGTGGCCAGATTGGAATAGAACCGAATCGCACAGCAGCAGGGCCCGCATAGCGATGATTTTCGAGGCCCCTTATTACCAGTTAGATAGCCTAGCGGTGAACTGTGAAGCAATAGTCGATGGGGCTAGGACTCACCTTCAAGCGAATGCGGGGACTCAGTGGTCTGGTTCTGGCTGGTGGGTGACTTGAGGCTTAATTATAGATCGAGGAAAACCTTGAGTAATAGTGAGACAGACATGCGACGTAATCTGGCAGCAATCACAAAATAATCAATGATCAGATTGCTCTTGTACGGATGGATGTATGGATCTTAGTGCGTATATTGGGGTATTGAGGTTAATTCACAATACGAATGATTATTTCTCGACAAGAACACCGACTCTTGCATCCGCACCTTTTGCCGCCGGATAGCTCATGCGTAAGTGGGCCAATCTTGATGCCATCGGCCTCGTCATTGTCTTCGCTATCCTCTCTGTCGGGGACTTAAATAGAACCATTCTTTAGACTGTCGAGGTACTGGAGGTCTGATGATCAAAGTAGCTGAGGCGATGACATTAGCTTCAATATCATCCCAGTGCCCGTCCAAATCGTCGTCGTCCAGGTCTATGTATGATGGGCGAGAGTCCTGCGAAGCTCTTGGCATCCTCTTTTGAGATCCTCCTTTGAGAGATATCTGATCTGCCTTGCCAATTTTGATAGGACTGACGTTCGGAGATACTCCCTATGCGAGGCCTACATACCTGTACCGCAGCATCTCCTTGAGGCGATCTTCCCACCAACCTAGAACTTCGTATATCTCCCCCTGTAAGATACCTATACATAGGGCGAAGTAGAGATAGCAGTGATGGAAGAAACTCATTATGGAACTGCTAGTGGTGACTGTCGAGCTTACTGCCCAAGGAGTGCCGGATAACCTCATCCTGCTTAAGGGTTTTATCTAATAAGACTATCTTTAAATATTGCCCTTGCTTGGGGCCAATAACTAGTCTACCTTTATCGAACTATTCCCTAAATATATAGGATATAGGAATGCTGTTTGTGGCTGATATTAAATGGTTATCTTTAGAGATTGGAGTTCTGAAGAGATGTTGTGCAGTGATCTCTCCTATATTATGCCCAGTAATATGGGCGACGAGGCCACCGATATCGGCCTAGTTGGTAGTATGGACTTTCTTAGTCTGTAAACTTGGCATCTTGCACCTGGCCTGATATCTGTCTGGGTGATGTTTAGAGGACTACAATGCCTCCTTGAATGTGGGTAGCAGATCTGGATAATTATTTAACCTCTTTAATATTGAAGAGGAGTTTGGGAATGTCATGTAGGCCAGCATGCCACTCAGTACAGACTACCCTAGGGGTACCATTACACACCTCCAGAAGCACCATCTTCATTTTAAGAGCAGCCTAGACTAGATATGTTGTCCTTACTTCGATTTCTTTATGCTTAAGCCTCTTCTGAGCTGGGCACCTTCTTGTGGAGATTTTAGAAAGTTTCTCTTTGTAGATGTGAGTCATGTGATGTTCTCATCAAGCTCGTAGATTTGATATGCGGTGTCTTTCGGGAGCTTTGGTACGATTGCGTTTTTGAGAGTCGGTTCGGTGATGAGATCTTTGGGTAAAGGTGTAGATCTTTTCTTCAGCATTTTTATACCTTTTGTATACGGCTGACGAAAATACTAACAGAATTAATAGCTATAAGGGGCCAACTGTAATGATCACGGCACCGCAATCGAATGAGTTTGTTGGTGATAAGTTTTTGTTTCACTCCGTTTCCCGTCTTTTTTTTTTTTTTTTTTTTTTTTTTCCCGGGGACAGTTTTCAT
>PGIR01000302.1:0-29838 GCA_002812735.1 Scedosporium dehoogii
CAACGCATGCTGGGTGTATTGGACTGTCTCTTGACGATGGCTGAGCGCCTAGGGTTTCAATGTCTAGCAAACACTTATACTTGCTTTAGGCTGAACGGGAGGTTAAAAGATAACCGACATTCTTATTCTCCGGCTCTCGTCTCGGAACTGAGACACGCAGCGAAGTTCCTCCCACTGCCCTCCAAAGCCTTAAAGTACGAAGGAGAACAACTGGTTACTAGTGAAGTTCAAACTAGTGTACGAAGTAAATATAGGAGGCTTGGAACGCCATTGGTTTCTTGAGTCATGGCCAACCGCGTGGCATGGGGTTGGGCCACTTCCGCGGGATCAAGCGTCTTACTGCGAACAAGCCGAGAGCATCGTTCACATTCCAAGTTGACTGAGTGCTGATGTGTGTTATATTTCGTAATGGAAGACTACCCTCCATGAGTATTAGGAGAGAGCTTTTGTGTGTACCCATTGGCCAGATTGATTCGAGATTCTCCAGGATTCTCTGTTTATAAGCAACATAATAATGTGATGCAGCCGCATCTTCGTCCGCGTAGATGAGGGGGATGGGCAAGCAGTCATTGCTTTTTCCTATAGCTCCGGCGTCCCCAACCAATCTCTCTATCCCGCAAAGGGAGGGGTTTTCACGAGCGAGGGTGGACGGTGATGCAGTGCTACATAAGCTGCTTCACGCTCTGTCTACTTTCACAGTTACACTGCTCACGTCTGGTGGTGCTCGATGGTTATCCTCTCCTCTTCGGAAGTCTGGACCAACCATGGTTGGATCGGGGTTCGAATACGCTCACGGTACGAGGTCGGGCAGCGGCATTGCCAATCGGGATCTACGAAAGCAGTAGGCAGTCTCTTCGGTGTGCGGATCAATGCGCACATAGTAACGATGTTCTGCAAAGTGCTGTAAGATGCCATGGGCCAGGTGAGAGCTCGGTTGATCCGGGCCCGAGCACCCGCATCCAGTTACTTCGTTCGTTGTGAACATTGCAGGTGGAGTCCGGGGCTTCGCATGCCATTGATGTCGGCGCCGTGTTAGTGCCGAGGAAGCATCGGTGGGAGAAAGGGGATGGAAGACACCGGGAAGTGCAGCTTTGGGAATGCCGGGCTTGTGCGAGGGGGAGGTGGTGGGGGAGAGTGATGAAGCAGAGTAAGACGGCGATGCTACCTTCACCGATTGATACCCAATCTACACTACGAAGTGCTTGTAGTCTGTTGTACGACCATGCCACAACCTTTTTTAATCTGGGAAGAAGGGCTGCTTGCATAATTCTTTACTATTACAAAGTAGTGTATATGCGAAGGAGGTGCCATGCGAGGGAGGAAAATACTAATATCACATTTGGGGAAGAAGCATGATCGGCCAGGCTGTGGAGGTAAGGTGGAAGTAGGGGAGACCGGGGTCATGAGAAGACGATACGGGTGCTATTTCTCGAAGCCTTTTACACTCCAGATTTCCACGGAGTAATACATCCTCTCGGGCAAAGCGGCTGTCGCAAATTGGATGAAGTGAAGGGGTGTGAATGGGTGAAACTGATAGGTGCGTAGGGAGGATTGGTCTGGGTGGGGAGAACTGGGATGGGACAGGCATGGATCAAGAGTTGTATATACGCTACGAAGCAGAACGGGGAGATGAAATGAAATGAGATATGAACGAAGTAGTAGTGGATGTGGAATGCGGAAGTGCATAATATGCATCCATCAAATTTGAAGTTTGAGTTGTCAAGTGTTGCAAAGGGTGTGTGTTCAGGAAGCTACCGTTTCTGCCGATAGAGTAGAATTGGTCTATCATACCAACTTTTTCCAATTTACTTGGAGAATCGTTAACGATATCATTGAGGTA
Source organism: Scedosporium dehoogii (assembly GCA_002812735.1). Classification (NCBI taxonomy): domain Eukaryota; kingdom Fungi; phylum Ascomycota; class Sordariomycetes; order Microascales; family Microascaceae; genus Scedosporium; species Scedosporium dehoogii. Next base: position 1,841 of record PGIR01000302.1, read on the forward strand.
TAGAGTTATAAGGAAGAATGAGGGATACAATGGCACAATGTTTGTGATCCTCGATCCAAGGCTTCATGAGAATTATACGAAGTAAGATTAGGCGAAGTTTGATCAACCCGGGGAGATCGGTCCAAGCCATCCATGCCGCCCATGCCCGCACCTCTCTGGGCGCTGGCAAGCACAGTTCATGGAATTGTCGACTGCCGAAACGCCAATCATTGTCGCGAGCGACTGAGGCACCCTGTCACATTTTCATCTAGAAGTAAAGCATGTACGAAGTACTTGTGGAAGCGTCAACTTGCATCTTTCATACTCTCATCCATTAATTATTACAGGTGAAGGAATGGCGCGGATCTCGGCAAAGGGAGGGGGCAGGTTGAGGTCTTTCCTCTCCGAATCCTGGTTTTCGTCGTCGTAAAAGGGATGGAGAATTGGAGCTCAATTGATGTGCGGCATCCTTGGACAAGGCTCCCCTGGATTGGTTCTCCGGGGGCTACAGCCAATTGACGCGTTCAATTTCTGCACTTTGCCTCACCTGGTAAAGCGCCGGGGAAATAAAATCATTGATATTGATGTCCGTTGGCTCGTCTTTGACAAACTTTTTTTCCTTGAGCTTGAGATTACTTCGTAAATCGGAAATAGGGCCAAGCGAACCGCGATCGACGGTGGAGGATCGGAATCACACCCCCACCTCAACTGCCACCCCAGACACAGACCTCAAAATCTGCTTCGCCAGGCAGTGCTTGTAGTGTACTGTGAGTAGTACGAAGCACACCTAATATTACTTCGAAGCTCAATGTTCAAGTCTCAGACATGGTGTGGTGCAGCCACGGCAAGCTTCGTTGAAAAGGAACAGCCATGGCCAGCTGTACTTCGTATAGGCCGACCCAATCGACGGACACTGCCTTATGCCGGACCAAGCACACTCCCATTTCCACTTCCATGGGAGCAGTGTCCTGTATGTGCGGTCTGTGGGTGGTAGGGTAGTCTTGCAGGTTGCAGATGCATATTATCTGGTCTGGGTGTGTCAGGGAGGCACTGCACTGGCCTTTCCTAACCAGATTGGCGAGCAAGACAATGCTTGGTGGAGATTTGCTTGAAGTAGGATCGAGGGTTGAGAAGGAGTCTAATAATACCTCGTAAACTTGGTAGCATCTACCCGCCCACCCTGGCCTTTAGCATCAATATCTTGATCTCGTCCACTCCGGCACTCTTTTCATCTGTTCTGTTCGGACAACATCGTCATCGTCCATTCCAGATCGATGGCCTTTATTGCGGCTTCGTACTTCATCCTTAATTTCTGAATGAACCTTTCACCGGATACTCTCAGGACTTACTCCTCATATAGCTTCGAATTCTTGGTCTCGTAAAGCAGCCCCGAAATGCATTCGCAGAACGCGATGCAACAGTGAACTGTTCCTAAGCTGGTTACGTTCATTGTGTAAGCGGCTAATGTATTGTAACCTCCCTAACATCGCCTGGCTCGAAAGCTTCTGGCTTGATGGTAAAAAAGCACACTCAAAATGAGAATATCCAAGATCAATTGATGTCATGCTTGAGGACATTTAATATGTGGCTGGTACGAATTTGTAAGCCGCAGCAAGAGCTGCTGCTGTCGCATCTCGGCGATTTCCCCGTGAAACCTCGCACTCGGTCGTATTCTCGCGGCGAATTTTTTCCTCTTTCGGGCCTTCCATCGCAGAAGGGATCAATCTTTCAATCGGCCCTCCAATTGACAGCAAAACCTCCTCCGTGCAGCTCCTGGGCTTTGCTGACCGCCTCGGGGACTTGGGGGAGTTTCGCCGAAGCTTTCACGTTCCCCTCACTGATACACCGAGAATAACGGTGACTATCCATCGCTCAGATGCATCGATGCTCCATCCGGACGGGGGCCCGGAGAAACAGATTGAAACGCCATGCAGGCATCGGATGCCTTTAGAAAGTTCGATGCAAAATCCAATTGCGGCTAGCATCACCCTCGAAGGCTAGGGCTAACTGTGCGTGCGACGGGGAGGCCGTCGTCCCTATAAAGGAGTGGATGCCTGGGGCCAAACTAGTAGTCGTAGTGCTTCGTATGGAGAGATAGTGGGCTTGAAACTGCTCACTGCGCTACTAGTTTCCAAAATCCATGAGAAGTTGAGAACCAGCTACTTGTGTGAAGTATAGTGTAGTGGATCGACCTGCCCTGCGCCTTGTACACACAAACATGCTACATCGTGAATTTTCAAGTGTGGCTGTCGGTCGGCAGTGGCCCCCCAGTAAGACTGACAGGCGCCCACGTCGATCCCCGGCGATCCGTTGGTGTGTGCTTGTAGCTTGTACGACGTCAACGATTCTGACGACCGACCGGAGGTTGATCCTAAACAATCCAGGGACTCAGGGAGTCTAGACTCAAATCGACACTCCCCTGAAGTATTATGAAGCTCTGTACGAAGTACCCACGGTTGAGGATTATCAAATCTCAAACAAATGCGCACGCCCTACTTCGTACTTCGTACTATTATCATAGCTTGGGGCGGGCCGGCGTGCTGGACTACGCTACTATATATGTCTAAACGTAGTCTCCCCCCTCAGAATCATTTCAATTGACGCTTAAGGTTCTCCCAAACCTATACCCGTAGGTGACCCTGCTTCGTTGTGATGGGATGGCGCACGAGGGGTATACTTCGCAGGTTACTGCCCTAAGATAACACTTGCATTCTCCGGCACTCGCTCTTATGACCTCTTTTGTTCGTCTGTGCCTGCCTATATTACACGACATATGGATTATAGGTGTCCCTTGCCGAGAAGATGAGGGAGGGGGAAGTATGACGCTTGGAGCAGAATATAATACTTCAATGTTGTATAAAGGCAGTTGTACGGAGCAGGAGACTGTTAAGTACTTCGTATATATTGATGCACCTACACTGGACCGGGGGGGAGGTTGGTCGGCCGGAAGAGTACTTTAGACAAGCGTCGAAATAGTGGCTTGCAAAGTACCCGACCTACCCACCACAGAGTACAATTGTACTCTTCCCCCACCAGAACAATTGACCCAGCACACCCTTGCACCTCTCCACCCTTGCTCTTGCAGCAAATCAATCCATTGAATTGATGATTTAGTGTACATTGATGAACAATTGACCCATGTACCCACTTCCCCTCTGAAGTACCCCCTGCCCTGGGTTACGGTAAATTGCCTGCTGTAACTAGGAATGGTACCATGGCTACACGTCAACACGCCGACTGATACATGAAACAACAGTGCTGCACGTTACCCGGTAGTGCCTGCTCTGCCCCATCCCGAAGAAGGTGAAGGGGGGGGACTGGAATTGGGGGGAAAGGAAGGAAGGAACATTGAACCGCTTGCATTAAAATCCACAGATCATTGAATTGATATCTTGACGAGCTCTTCCCGGTGTCCCAGACCAAGAATCCTCTCCGTGCTTCGTCCTTGTCAACCTTCTTTTAACCTGGATCGGGACTCGATTCTAACCCTAACAGCACGCCGAAGACTGAATCCTCCATACTCGGTACTCAATTCCTTGTCCCCCGTTTCTTCTTCTTTCCTTAACCCCACCCAACCCCAAAACTGTTGCCTCGTGCCACCTCGACTAGCTCCGTTCCATCTGCTGCTGTCGCATGTCGCAGCGTGACGAATAGTCTCTCTACGACCATCTGATAGTTCCTATTTCCCAATTCGATTAATCCATCTCACCTCTGCGCTTCCCGACTAGCCGGAACGACTAACGGCTATCTGTCCTGGCTTGCATGCTGTTTGGGGTCTAAATCGCCGAATTGCCTTGCTGGCGACTAGGAACCGCCCCTTCGACCACTTCTTGCAGCTCACACCATCTCTGCTGCATGCTCCGTCTCGTAAGAAAATTCCTACATAGTCCTACATGTACACTACGCTGCACTACACTACACTCCACATCGTCCTGCCCTATGGAGTGAAGCCCTGTTCGGACTTTGGGGGTAAAGCCTGAAGCCTGCGTCTGATTAGCTCGAGCTCTTTTTCCATCAATGATCTCTTATATGCCGTGCATCACCTAAACTCTCCGCCTCCCCACCGTTATCGTTACCTCGTCCTCGAAGCTCTCCATTCCCAGTGGTTTCTCCTCCCTCTCCTTAAACGGTTATCATCCCCTCCTTTCTCACCAACAAGACCATTACTCTTTGAAAGCTGTTGCGCTCTCCCGGTGGCGCATTGGACCGTTCTGTCTCAGCCTCTTCTCGGTTCCAGACCCCCTCCCCAATATCGGTAGCTTGACGCCGTGCGACTCTCTCTGCCTCTCAGCCCCTCAATTTTCCTCTTGGGTTTTCTCTCCCAGCTTTTGCTCAATTTCCGCGGTGACCAGATACCGCGGTTTCCTGTCTTGCCGCCTGCTCCCCTTGCCGTCCTCCCGTCCCTACCCCCCCACCCCGACCAGCAAGCCCGGAGAACCGAGCCGAGATCTTTACCATACCAAACGCCATACCTATTACCGTTCTAATCTCCCCCCGATCAATGTGTGTTCACTTCTTAACCCATCTTCTCACCAGCTAAAATCGTCACAAAGTTGGTCTTTGTGGATTTGCACACAGTCGCTCTTATGTCTTATGTTTGTGTGTGGCTGTGCCCTCTAACGCTTCGTCTTTTCAGCCTTGATCCCCTCTGTAGACGCAGTCACGGTACTGGCAAGAGCCTATCAGGAAATATGCGAGCCTGCTCTCTCCCTAGGCCTTGAAGACCCTGGTTGACGAATAGAAGCGAAAAGAAGACAAGCATCCACCTCATCAGTACGAATCTCGCCTCGCTTACCCCAGCCCCATCGCTTGTTTGTTGGTATCCTCTACCATCATGGACCCTCCAGAGCTGGCGTCAGAGTCCAGCAGCACTCTTGATGGAAGGCCTCCTAGTCCAGGAGGGAACGAAGAAGGGAATGAAGACCCAAATCGCAAGAAACCGGCAGTGCGGAAACGGACAAAAACCGGGTGCATTAGTAAGTATACGTGAAGCTTTGCGTGTCCGTGCCGATAGTTTTCCCTAGCCTAGGACTCGACAAGAGAGGATCCTGAGTCTCACTGACTAGTCCTTTGCCCAGCTTGCCGAAAGAGACGTATTAAATGCGATGAGGGCCGGCCAACCTGCGGGAATTGCATCAAATCCAAACGCCGGTGTGATGGCTATAACCAGCGCGTTGTGTTCAAGGAGCCCATGGGCGCCTTCGGTGGTACTATGGGATACCCACCCGACTCTCCGGACCCTTTCGCCAACCAACTTGCTTCCTCTCCGACTAGGTCAGGCGCTTCTGGTCCCAGCTCCCATCAGTTGATAGCGCCGAAGCCATCATCTCCGACCGACCTGCGTGGCCAGGCTTATTATGGTGTGGGTGTTGGGGGATCTTCAGCGCGTTCGGAAGAGTTCAACTTTAACGAGCCCTATATGCATCACGGCATAACTTCTACGCCATCCGAGTTCTCTCCATCAACACAATTACCGCCCGGAGTCGACCCGTCCATTACCTCTCAATGGAACCCGCGGAATGTCGGTTCACGTACCTCAGGCTCTGCACCTGCGGGGTCAAATTCGAGGCGCCTGGATGATACGCACAATGGAATGCTTGAAAGGACATACGCCCCCGATGTTAGAGTCAATGACGACAGCGAGGATGAGGATATGTTCGAATCCGATGACCAGGAAATGGAGGAGGATAGTGGAGGCGAGTTTGAAATGGAAAACATGGATCCGCAGGAGAAGCTGAGGAAGAGGAGCACTTTTGGCGCACTTATCGATGGCCGCCTTGTCCCCCATAACGAAATCCACGAAACTCGTGTCCGAACCTTCTCAGCCTACGCCCAAGGAACCACCCTGTCTACATACGCGCCTTCAGTCGGCCATGTGCTCCCCACAGATCCGCAATCTATTGCGATATTCCGGCACTTTATATTTGTTACCGGGCCGAGTATGTCTCTTTATGAACGACATCCCTTCGACCACTCTAAAATCTCCCCAGAACAACTAGTTCCTCAAGTCAACCAGAACATCTGGACCTGTAAGTGGCCTGACCTGGCGCTCTTTCGAACTGCCCTCCTCGAATGCGCGCTTTGGGGGTATCAACTAACAATTTAGATAGACACGTTCCCGATGCTCTCTCTAAATCATCCCGCCCTCCTCCAAGCCATGTTGGCCCTCGGAGCTTTACAAATTGCCAACTTGCAACGAATGCCCCCAACTGCCGCTATGAAGCACTATCACCTCGCCCTCCGAAAAATCGCCAAATGCGTGCGCAGCTCAACCTTAAGGGCTCACCCTGCTACGCTTGCTGCAACCCTACTCTTGGGATACTTCGAAGTGTGGTCCTCCGACCACACGAAGTGGTGCAGACATCTATATGGTGCTAGGATCCTCTTCAGGGATGTGCCTTTCCTGCACATGACCCGCACAATTCTTCCTACCAAGCGAGCGAGGAGGCAAAAGTATGAAGAGGATCGCACGCAGGATCCGTTCAACCCCTGGCTGGACTACACCGATGTTAATGCCGGTGTGGCCGGTCTTGACGAGGTTGACGTTGAATTCCTTAGCGCGATTACCGGCAGGCAGCTTGAAGATGAGGATTACGGCTACGGATTCGACCTTGATGCGCTCCCGCGGACGGCCTTACCGACGGATCGGGACATTGAGTACTACGAGCACTTGAGGGATCTATTTTGGTGGAATTGTAAGATGGACATCTATCAGAGTATTTTGGGAGCAACGCGATTATTGTGAGTGGTTCTCGGGGCTTCAGACTTGACCAATCTCTCTCTCCCAATTTTCGTAGTTGCTGACTTGGTTTTAGCATGCGACTCGACGAGTGGCTCCCATGTCCGCCAAGAGCCCCGGTTGGGCGTCTTGATGCTATGTAAGTTGTAATCTCAAGCCTCAGCGACTCAAGCTTTCCAGAACTAACGTGTCACCTCCAGTTACGGAACCTTTGATCACCTCCTGTTATTAATGGCTCGGCTTTCGGAATTCGTGTCTAATGACTTGCCACGGAAGAGGAAGGCAAATAAGCCACCCGGCCCACCAGGGGCCTCCCCCCCAATGTTTCCCGGCATGGTTCCTTCTAGAGGTAAGGTGGCAGCGCCCACCGGTTTCAGCACTCATCGCGACCCTTCACCACAGAGCGAAGGGGATGAAGATGGAGACCTTGATGCGGCAACCCAAGCTGCGTTAGCAGAGTGGGAGGGAATCAGGCAAGCGTTTGAAGTTTTTCGCTCGAAGCTAGGATCCGAGTTTCAGCCCCTGGCCGACGAGTACTCGGACAGGAGAGAGACGCCGTTCGGGCCAGCAATACAATACCGCACCTATTCGGTCGCCGGTATTTGGATGAACTTTAACATGGGCCTCATCTGCCTATATCGAGCCCACCCGTCAATGCCTCCCGCGGCTATGATGGCGGCTGGACGAGCGGCCCGCGATACTGCGCCCATGGCGCGAGATATCGGGCGCATTGCAGCGGGCCTTTCGGATGAGATCTCCAACATTACGGAGATTAGCACGTTGGTTGGCGCTGCCTTCATCGAGAGCTCGTTCTGTCTATTCGTGGCTGGTGTTCAGGTACGATTTCCCCCCTTTTCCCCTCGTGTTCCTATTTTTTTTTTTTGGCAGGTTACTAACGACCCTGGAATGTATAGTACCAAGATAGCAACCAAAGACACTGGCTCATCCATCGCCTCCACGACATCTCTCGGCTCACGGGTTGGGCGTCAGCCCGCCAGATCGCGGAGGGATGCGAGGCGAGCTGGGTGCGCGCTGCACACATGGGGCGCGGCCCACCCTATATGCGGTCGGAGGATCTCATGACTACAGCGCCGCTCACGGTATGGTCCAATCCGAGGAGGATAGATAAGAGGATTCAGGAGCTCGCGGAAGGCGGTGAGGTGGTACTGGCGAAGGTGGATAGAGCGCATCTCGCGCTAGGGTTGTTGGGTCTCGATGGAGATTTGGATAAGTTGAAGATAGTGGATGATGATTGATGGCTTTTGACGTTAGATGTTTGGCTCGCGAGGGGGAGGATGGGAATGATTATGAAGGTTTCAAGATGAGGGGAAAACTATACGGACGCTATTCGGAGTGGATTTTACGTCTGGGACATATGAATAGGTAATTGGGAGGAAGAAGACCTTTTACGGACCGGCGGTTGTTGCGTTTCACTTCGGGTCAAAGGCTTAGAGGTCAATACTTCTGAAGGATATGGATTGATGAGACACGAAGAGCTTGGGGATCTATTTGCTAAAGGAGAGATAGAGAGCACATGTATGTGAATAGTTGATCAAGATGGACATTTTGAACGTACCGTCTCGTCTATTCCTTGTCGTTTACAGTTATTTGGAAGCCCGGTATCGAGGTGATATGATGTTAACCCGTTAAGGACTTTGTAGGGGCGAGGTGAGCCATCCTCGTCAGTTGATGAGATGGAGATATGGCATGATGGTATATTTACCCATCTCACATCACCATGGCTAGCTTCACGTAGGCTACAAGCAGTAGCTAACTGCTCTGCAGGGCGAGTTTCATCATCTCGAGTTCTATTTGATATTCCTCGTTGGTTCACCTGCGTCCATCAAGAACCATCTCTCTCCCCTCAGGGGGGCTCCGTGGGGACTAAACAACATATCAAAGTTGGATGGATGAACCAGCTGGTCTTGTCGTTTGGGGTATGTGGACAAGTAGATTACATGTTTGAATTTGGGGGGTCATCATTATTTTCATTTTTTTCTTTCTCTTGCGAAATACCTCGGAGAGCGTCTAGTTGGCAGGTAGGCGCTGGACGACCTCGGCCATCTCCTCGTCGGTGTATATTCTGAAGCCCTTCTCCTTTGTGACGCTGGCGAGTTGGACATTCTTGGCATCCAGCTTCTCCTCCATGACCTGCTTGAGTGTTTTGAGGACGAGAGTCTCTGCGTCGGTGAGGGTGAGAGACTTAAATGGCAAAAATGAAATTAGCAGCTGGTCCTCATGAAGTTGAAAAGTTTCCAATAAAACAAGGACATCTTCCTACCTTGTGATACTCATTCTGCAACTCAGCCTGCGCACCCTCCGACCCCGACCCAATAGCCTTAGCATCATACCTATAAAAAGTCCCACTCGGCTCCGCATGGAAAAGCTGCGGTCCATCCTCATCAATACCCGCAATCAACAAAGCAACCCCAAAAGGCCTGCTCATGACGCGATCCTCGCCATCGGCGCCCTCGCCGAAACGCAGGGCGAGATCACAAATGGCCTGGGTGCACGACTCGACGCGCAGCGACTCGTTGTAGTTGAAGGCGTGGGACTGGCACTCGACGCGGGCGTGCTCGACCATGGAGCGGGCGTCGGCCTGGAGCCCGGACATGGCGCAGCCGATGTGGCGGTCGATCTCGACGATCTTCTCGACGGAGGAGGTCTCGAGGAGGGTGGAGGTTACGCGCTTTTCGACGCCGAGGATGACGCCTTCGGAGGTGGAGACGCCGATGGCGGTTGAGCCGAGTTTGATGGCTTCGAGGGAGTATTCGACTTGGAAGAGGCGGCCTTCGGGGGAGAAGGTGCTGAAGGGGGGAGGAGGTGAGGGTTAGTTTGGTTGATGCTCTCTGAGGCTTAGATGGGGGAGGGGCCTAGGAGCTGCATGGGTTCGGACAGGATGAAATGTAGACGTACTTAATACCCCGATCTAGAGAGACAAAGCAGTTAGCGACATGGTCCGAGAGGTGCGGCGAGAGCTGCTGCGAGATGGAAGCCGGAGCTTAGGAGTTGTCGAGGCTTAGAGCTTACCGTATTCCGACCTTGCCATAAACATCTTGGCGGTGTTTGTATTAATAAACGGTCAATTAAAGGGAGATGAGGGCAATAAAGAAACGGTGCTTCGAGTCGTGCGGTCTAGGACGCTTGAGCGATTGCGTTGATGGAAGATGGGAGAGGCTGGAGGTGTTGTCGTTGGGATTTGGAGCTTCAGCCACGAGGTCTGGAGAAGGCGGTGGTTGCTCTGGCTGGTCTGGGTGCTCTTGGCTAGGCAAGCATCCAGCCGCGTAGCTTTGGTTTCTGGCCCATTGAATTGTAAAGGTACATTGGCTTCGTCGCCAGCCTCAGGCGGGACAGGCGGTGTGGCTAGTGACTTGGTGGTGAGGCTGGTACCTGTACCACCTCAAGTCAATGCCCCAACTTGAAGCATCCTTCGCTGAAAGACCCACTAAAAACGCTAGAGCCCCTCCAATGTCCCTGACGCAGAATGTAAATAGCCTGAGAGGTGCTGTTTTGTTTCGACGCGACCCAAGTAACGACGACCTCTCATCAAGCAAAGACCACACCAAGAGTTCTTGTACCAACGACCTGATTCCCGCCCCTGTCCACCCATTTAAAATCGCGGTAGCTACGCGACAAACCGACTTCAAACCCGTCGTTCTCCCATTAAATCCCACCTCCCCAACTCCCCACCGAAAACGACTACTCCCCCACATACCAGCTACCACCCACCCCCCGACAGAACTTTACTTGCACTCGAGACCACTTCTTCCCCCTCCAACCTGCAGATGCTTCCGTCCTTACCATGTCCGCCGCCGCCCGGCTCTCCACCCACGAGCGCCGCTCAAGCGCACACCCCGACGACCGGCCTCGCCCGCGTGTAAATGCCCAAGGCAGCTTCAAGAGCGACCGCTCGAGCGATCCCCGCCAGGCCCCTTCGCCCCAGCCGTCGTCCTACCACCAGCACCAGTATTCCACGTCGCATAAGAGGTCGGCTTCTGGAAATCCTCGGCCGCTGAGCCGCACGATGGAGGATCGGAGGACAGAGGAGAGGAGGACGGAGATTCATACGGAAAGGACGTATGTTACGCACCGCGAGCAGCTGGCTACGAGGACTAGGAGTCCTGAGAGGAAGGAGAGGGTGGAGAAGAGGGAGGCTGCGAGGCATCGTGCGTCGGAGTCGCGTCCAAAGGAGCAGGCTAAACCAGAGGTCCCTCAGGGTAGGTCCCATGTCCCAGCCAGGATTTTATTTTCTCTCTTCGCTCTTCTTTCTAGAGAGCGGGTGTGGGTGCATGTTTACTTTGCCTCGGCTAACCTCGCCTCACCGTTTCAGCGCCATGGAATCCCGAAGCGACATTGATACCGCATACTTCAGCTCCCCTGGCCTGTCGAATCTCGATCCCACCGCTAGCATCCCAGGCTCCCCAAGCCCAACAGCCGCGACCTCTGGCCGAACTGACGCTTGAAGCTCAGGAAGCCGCCATTATTGAAGATCTACTATTTACATTTATGGGCTATGAGGGGCAGTATATCCGCTTCGCGAAGACGTATAACCCCCACGAGGAGAGGGACCGACTCACCGGCCCGGCCTTTCGCATCCTGCCCGGCTTAGACCCCAGCCTACAGGACCTCACAAACTCCATGCTCAGGCTGGCGACATATTACTCCGCGCTGGAAGCTTTCGTCGATGTGCAAAGCCGGGAAGAGTTCGGCGCCGTGAACCACGCACTCTGCGCTGCCGTCCGGAAGCATCTCCAGGACTACCTCGTACTCGTGGCGCAGCTGGAAACCCAATTCCTTACAAACGAGAGCTTCACCGTCCACGCGCTCAACGTGCACACGCTCTCGACGAGACAGATGATGCTGCAGCTTTATTCCTTGGCCCACGAACTACTAAAGAAGAACGCCCTCCTGGATGACGAGTCGGACGAGTCGAGCGATAGTGGCGACGACTTTGAGAACATTCTCGAATCTCTGAGGGAAGGAGGAGAATTAGCACCAGGCAACATGACGGGCAAGAAGATATGCAAAGGAGGCGTCGTGCTGGGGATGATATCGAGGAGGCTCGAGACCATGTCGGGCGACCCATCCGCGAAGGCGCTCCTCACGGCACTGCTGCGCGACGCTAGTAAACCGTACATGGTGATGCTCAACGAGTGGCTGCACCACGGCGGCATCAACGACCCGCATTCCGAATTCCTCATCAAGGAGCAGAAGAGCATTAAGCGTGAACGGCTCGAGCAGGATTACACCGACGAGTACTGGGAGCGGCGGTACACGATCCGCGACAACGACGTGCCGCCGCAGCTCGAAGGCGTCAAGGATAAGGTCCTCCTCGCGGGCAAGTACCTCAACGTCGTGCGCGAGTGCGGCGGCGTCGACGTCAGCAAGGAGGTGAAAGACGTGCCGACGTCGTTCGACGATAGCCGGTTCCTCGAAAACGTCAGCAACGCGTACGCGCACGCCAACGAATCCCTCATGCAGCTCCTCCTCACGACGCACGCGCTGCCCGACCGGCTACGCTCGCTGAAACACTACTTCTTCCTCGACCCGTCGGACTACTTCTCCTACTTCCTCGAGCTGGGGGCGTCGGAGCTCAAGAAACCCGTCAAGTCCGTTAATACCGGCAAGCTCCAGTCGCTCCTCGACCTCGTCCTCCGCCAGCCCGGTAGCGCCGTGTCCCTCGACCCTTTCAAAGAAGACGTGAAGGTCGAGATGAACGAAATTACCCTTATCAAATCCCTCCAACGCGTCGTCAACATCACGGGCATCGAGCAGGGCGAGACACTTGCCCCGGTCACGTCCAACCAACCCATCGAAAACGACAAGAACGCCATCGGCTTCACGTCCCTGCAGCTCGACTACGCCGTGCCCTTCCCCGTCTCCCTCGTCATCAGCCGAAAGACCGTCTGGCGATACCAGGCCCTCTTCCGCTACCTGCTGTCGCTGCGATACCTCGAGTCTCAGCTCTCGACGACCTGGCAGACGCAGATCCGCGGCGTCACCTGGGCGCATCGCAGTTCGTATGCGAGGCTAGAGACGTGGAAGCGGCGCGTGTGGACTCTTCGCGCCAGGATGCTCGTGTTTGTGCAGCAGTTGCTGTATTTTTGCACGGCCGAGGTCATCGAGCCGAATTGGCAAAAGTTCATGTCTCGGCTCAAGGCGACGGATGGCGGGGAAGAGGCTGGCAAGATGGGCGCTGCGGAGGGGTTGACGAGGACGGTGGACGAGTTGATGCAGGATCATGTCGATTTCCTTGATACATGTCTAAAGGAGTGCATGCTAACAAACAGCAAGCTCCTAAGGGTAAACTTCCCCTCACCTGCTGCTTCTCCTCCCAAATTGCCAGGGGAAAAAAAAAGACTAACCTTTCGATCAGATCCACTCCAAACTCATGCAAACCTGCACCATCTTCGCCGCCTACACAAACTGGCTCTCCCGCGAACTCGAAAAAACAGACCCCGACCTCTCCGCCCCGCACCTCCGCCCCCCCAACATGACCCTCCCCGAATGGCGCCGTCTCCAAGCCCACCGCGCCTCCCAACCCCCCGCCCGCAACGCCTCCGACCCTTCATCCGCCTCCTCTTCCTTCTCCGAAGCGAACGGCGGCAACAACAACAACCCCGACAAGCGGGTCGCGGAGCTTTTCGAGATCATGCGCAAGTGGGAGGGCAACTTTAGTAGGCATTTGCAGATCTTGCTGGACGCGCTGAATCATTATGCTGCGACGGAGACGGTGGTTTTGTTGAGTCTTTGTGCGAGGTTGAGTGCGGCGAATCAGGGGACGGAGTATGCGGGGTTGAGGAGCGAGGTGGAGGCTGCGTAGGGAAACTGAGAGAAAGCATCAATGTTTGGGAATGGAGAGGGAAAGTGTAGGGTTCTGTATGGTAGATACCCCCGGTCATGAGATTCGAAGAAAACGAGCATTAGAGAGAGGACGTCTCTTGTGTAGCCAAGCGGAGTTCAAAAGGGAAAACGAAGGGAAAGATATATATGTACGACATTTGAAGCCTCTTCACAAAGAAATCATAAAGAAAGGCCTTGAAGAATTCATAAGAGTTCATAGAAATCATTGTAGTAATGTTCTCTATCAGCCATCTATTGGGTCACCTTCCTCCTCTCCTCCATCTAGCCAACCCTCTAGTCTAGCTCGCAAGTGTGTGCCACACAAAGGGCTATTGTCCGTGTAACATCCATCTGCCGTTCCGAGGTTAAAAAGAATAAAAAACAAGCGAAAACAAATGAGGATATTATATCTGGCCTAACTCCATGACCTCCCCTCTAAACAATATCGAAAAGAAGCAACTCCGAAGCCTTGCCCTTCCCCATCAACCGACCTAATGCTCAAAAAGTGACCATGACATGCCTCGGGAATGTGTCGATGCTGCAGGAAATATACACAGAACGGAAAAAGGATGCATAAGTTCGATAACCCCCAATTCCCCAAACCATCGCTCTCTCTCTCTCTTCCCCTGCTCCCCCCAACAAACCCCATCCATATATAACGCTTCTTCCACCAGCCGCGGTCGCGCCATGCCACCGCGCCTCCTTCTTCACTTGAATAAACTTCGCAAATCCATGAGTTTCTGCCTCGCCGCCTCGCCCTTGTCAATGGCCTTCCCCCGCCCGTCCATGCTGAGCGACGCCAGCTTCATCTTCTTCTCCTGTAACTCAAGCATCTTCTCCTCGAAGCTATTCTTCATGATGTACCGGACCGTACGCACCGGCCGTTTCTGTCCAAGACGGTGCACGCGATCAACCGCCTGAGCCTCGGCGGCAGGGTTGTACTGCGGCTCCATGACGTAAACGTTGCTGCCCGCCGTGAGGTTGAGACCGAGACCGCCGGCCATGATGGAGACGAGGATGACGGTTACCGTGGGGTCCTCACGGAACTTGTCCATAGCATTTGCGCGAGCCAACCTCGTCATCTTACCATCTAGCCGGGTGTATACGATACCAGCCGCATCAAGACCCATTTGGATGAGGTCCAAGTGGGATGTCCACGCCGAAAAGACGACGGACTTGATCGGAGGTTCGTCCGGATGCATGTCGCTTTCAGCTTTGGACTTTAGCAAGTCCTCTACCAGGGCCCGGACCTTGGTACTTGGGCCAGAGTACCCTTCAAACGTCTTCTTGGTGCCATTACCGGTTTGCCTTTTAGACTTAATCGCAGGTCCCCCATCGTGCTCCACATTCGTCTTTGACCGTCGCAGTTCAACCAAGTAAACTTGAACCCAAGTGCCGCAGGCAGGACAGGGACCTCGGGTTATTGGGGGTTGCATGGCGGCCGTCGATTGCTCCTTGAACGACTTGACACACGAGGGGCAGATGAGATGGAAGCAAGGGTTCATATAGCCCATTAGATCCTCCTGCCCCTCCGACTCAATATTGTCGCTATCCTCGGCCCCGAACTTCCTCTGGCAGCTTATGCACGAATCGTTGTTCGTTTCTTGCATAAGCTCAAACATTTCGTACGCCTTTCGCTCCGGTAGTGGTGAAACAGTATCATCGGGCTCATCGTCGCTATCGAGATCAATAGCCGTCTCGGCCGTCATTCCCTGCAGCGCAGCGAGATCGTCCTCGTTGAGCAGGTCCTTGCCGTGTGCGCAGATAAGTCGGAGGCGCAAAATGGCTCGCAATATGTGTATGTACGTATGACCACCCAATGCCTTTTCTATGCCATGCCCTGCTAGCACCCGCACGCGATCTTGGGCATTCTTGGCAAACAGCTCGTATATGTAGCGCTCCTCCTTAGAGAAGTTGAGCTTGACGATCTGGTCGGTGCGTGGTGGGAGGTCAATCTTATCCTTGAGTCGGCGAAGAGTCACCGAGTCGACGAGAATACGCAGCTTCGGTACAATCTCCGGATCGCAACACTTGAAAGGCTCGACGATGTAGTGCACAAATTTGCTTCTATCATCAAACGGCTTTAGGCGGATGAAGGCAAGTAGGGCGGCCAAGTCATCAAGCCGATTCTGGACCGGAGTACCCGTCACCGCCCATCGGCGATCGGCTTGGAGCCTGCAAATTGCCTTGAACTGAAGCGTGGACTGCTCACGAATCATGTGCGCCTCGTCCAGGACGATACGGAACCATCCCAGCTGCTCGAGGGGAAACGAACCCTGCTTCTTCTTCTTGCGGCCACTGAGCTCACTCGAGACAGAGCCGTAGGTAGTCAGGATAAGGTCAAACTCGGATAGCTTACGCAGGTCCTTGATACGGTTGGCCCCATGGTAAACGTAGTACTTGATGGCACCCGGCTTGATATGCTGCTTTATCTGCTCTTCCCAATTTGTAATGGTACTGAGCGGGCAGACCAGTAGCGTAGTCTTCGTGTTCCTCACGAGCCGCGTTAGGCCTAGAGATTGTCCCTGGGCTGGAGGGTCGTGACTGTTGCCGTGACCGGGGCCGTGACCATGGCCGTGGGGCTTTGGAGTCTTTGGCTGAACTGGAGTCTTCACACCCCATTTCTTAGATTCATCAAGCGAGCCGACGATAAGAGCGAGAATGCTCAGCGTCTTTCCGAGACCCATCATATCAGCAAGGATACCCCCCCGTGTCTCCGGTGGATGAGTTGCCCATTGACCAGTAATGACATTGACGTAGGCCATTTGCAAGTGCTCGTTCATTCGCCTCTTCCAGAGCGACGGGATACTGCCACCAGTGCCTTCTACGTTTTCTAATGATTCTCTGCATCTCATGAAGTACAGGCCTTGCCGTTGGTGTTTCAAAAGCGGGGTTTGGACGCTGGGTGGAGTTGGAGCTTCCGGAAGATGCTGGGTATCTGCGAGAGAGTCGAAGACTGACATGACTTCGTTCCGGACTTCCTCGACGGTTCTGAGAGTGGGTACAGCAAAAGAGCTACTACCTTGGGGGCCGCCATAGGTCTTTTGCGGCGGCGGCTTGTACTCTTGTATGTGGGGGTTGAACACCTTGATGCCGTTCTGAACCATCTTAGGGCTGTGGAGCTGCAAATTGTACCTAGATAAGTGCTTCCCAACGCTTTTGGCGTGCTTGAGCGGGCCGTAGAGAACAAGGTCTATGGGGTAAGCTCTAGAGATCGGAGCTCCCGGTATTTCGTCAGCCTTCCTCTGCCTCGAGGGAATTCGACAGTCCGTGCGTATCTTCATGGTCGTGTCGAGAAGCGTTGCAAGTCCGGCGGATGTGTCAGGGTCCACGTTGCCAATGATTTCCCTCGTATGATCATAAGCCTGGATCCTTGTCGTCCTATCTCCCGAGAGTCTCTTCAGGACGATTTTGACAAGTGGTACCCATTGGGGGCCAAAGAGACTTAGCGCTCCCGGCTTCGGAGAAGGCACCTTAAAGCACACGAGCTTCGCGATAAGCATGCCGTAGCAGACTTCCTCATCCTGGGGGCTTTGGACCACCTCGACATCGTCATCACCTTAGGAGAGAGTCAGCCACGTCAAGATACAAGGGTAGTTGAATGAGTAGCTTTACCTTCCGTTAAGTCGACCGTCTGTGCCCTACTATTTAAAGCAGGTACGTTAGGGGTCGGAGTTTGATTTCTAACGGCTTCGCCCAGAATGCCGCCGCCACCTTTTATCAAGGCCGTTTTCCCGTTGGAGGCATCGATATCGTCGATTCTCCGCTTCTTTGATGGTGGGACGACGAAGGCTCGCTCCTGCACATTATTCATGCGTTCGATCATATTTCCCATGCCCGGAGCAGTGGAGGAATGTGTGGCGATAGGTGTCGCCTGGTCCGCAGAAGGCTCTGGCGAGTCAAAGTTGAAGACGAATGATTGCTGGGTAGCGTCGGATGGGACCTCTGAGCGAGGGGTCAGGGAAGGAGTGCTGTTGGCAGGAGTAGAGTCGGTAACGGTTGACGTTCCGGGTGTCGAGAAGAGAGACGACGGCTCAGCTGAGAGGGTTGGCTGGGCGTGCGACGAGCCTGGGCCTTGACGTCGAGGCGCAGGCTGCGTTCGACCTGCGCGCCGAGGATCGAGAAGCGCCGCGGGGCTCCATGATGCGGAGCCGTTGGTTTGGTGATTCGTAGATGGTACAAAGATCGATCGTCCTTGAGGTTCACTTTTGTAAGCATCACTCAGAGCAGCCGGCGATGGAGGAGAGACGGGAGTTTGCGAGGGGGAGGCGGGCGTCGAGCCAGGTAAGGGCTCTAGATCGCGACCATGCACCCGGGCACTTGCTTGAGGGGTCATGAGCGAGTCAGGTGTGGAAGAGGCAGGTATTGAAAAAGTAGATCGGTTGTCAGTACCATTGGGAAGCTTTGGAGAAGGCATAGCGATATCACCGGGCGGC
Organism: Scedosporium dehoogii; assembly: GCA_002812735.1. Classification (NCBI taxonomy): domain Eukaryota; kingdom Fungi; phylum Ascomycota; class Sordariomycetes; order Microascales; family Microascaceae; genus Scedosporium; species Scedosporium dehoogii. Next base: position 19,838 of record PGIR01000302.1, read on the forward strand.
TGCCTTGCCGGGAAGTGTGAATTCTCGACGCGCTCGGAGCATTCGAAGCGCGGGACGAAAGGTGACGCGGCGATGCAGTGAGGGCGAGTTGATGACTGTAAAGGGGTATCGATCACATAGATCTTATCACGATGGCTGTCGCCAAAACAGGAGGCCGGAATCTATTCAGGGGGCTCAAGCGTCGCGTGTCGCAGTGTTCGCGGGGTTCTAGATTTGGATTTGGTGGGGTTCAGTGATTTGGTGGCTGGATCGAAAACGCGTATGTAGCTCGTCGAGTAGCGAGTGGCGGCAACTAGCATCAGTTTTCTAACAAAACGCCGATTGTGTAGTCGAAGAAACGGGAAAATGGTTCTAGGCAGACAAGGCAGACAAGATGGTTAAAAGATAGCAAACGCAAACTGCCAGAGTCGCAGTTGGGACGGAGAGTCTCCAAGAAGTTTGTGAATAGCAAAATGAGCTTAGTTTGGTGTTGAGAGACTGCCTTGACTCTCGGACAATTGGAGCGCAGGCTAAGCTGTGACCAAGGCTCAGTTACACGAAAGAGCTGGGGTGTGGGTGTGGTTGGTGCAGTGATGCAGTGGCCTGCGAAGTTGATGAAGTTCTTAACCAAGAAACAAAGGTGTGGGAGCCAAGGAGATAAGGCAGCTTAGTGAATGGCAGTCGCCTCAGATAATGATGATCCAATGACAAAGAGAAAGGGCTGAAAGTGAAGGTTTGAACAGAGCCCAACCAGCAAGTGAGGGCTGTCAGTTTCTTCTCAAATATGTCTTGTCTTGTAGAAAGCAGAGAACCGGGGAAACACCCATGTGGGAAGATGTTTTATCAATGATCGGTCCAGTACGAACGCCGGGACTTTGCTTTCCTCGGACGAGGTCTCCTTCCCCATCGCCCTTTACCACATGCATTGAGCTGATGAAGAGATTCGTGACAGGGCAGGAGCAGACGCTGTGAGACGAGCCTGTTCCATCCGGCACTGTGAGTGTGGGGCAAGTTTTAAAGGCAGGAGCCAGGCTAGGCAGGCTGGCTGCTACCTGAAGTTGCGATCAGCCACTAAAACCACGCCTTTAACAGCCTAACATTAGAACCTGCCTAGTAATTTGTCAGTGCCCACCTGTCCATAAGATCCATTTCACACTGTGAGGTCATGCGACCAACTCCAACTTTTCAAGTCGCAACTTCTCGCGCTCAGAAGCGCTCCTGCCGGACTTCAGGAAGACGAGATTGTGTAAATTGTGCCCGCCGACTCTGTCGACGCCTAGACCGAGTTGAGACCGAGCTCAGCCCGAGTCTACATGCAGATTCTCCCTTTGTGATGGAGAGAGAGCAATAACAAGATCTGGTCCCATACAAATTGTATTCGTGTACCTTTGTAAACGACATCTTATTCCCTAATCATGGAAGGCCAATCTGTGTGTGAATTTTAATATCAAAGTAACGCCCAACCAAACATCCCAACCCGCGCTCGATAAATATCAATGATCTGTGTCTTCCGTTGAATTGCTCCTGTTCCCGAAGTACTCCGCTATTATACAAATACAGATGGTCCTATCGTAAAATCAATGGCATAGGCAGGCCATCATGTCTCCTAATCCGACAATTCGGCAACGCTCAAGTTTTGTCTCAAGCGATACTCAAGCATATGATGGCCTGCGGTATTGCTGAGAGACCGTCAGGTTCGCTGATCTTCGTCTATTGTAACCACTTTCGAGTGCGTTATTCTTCCATTTTTTGTGTGGCGGCTTGATGCCTAGATACCTCACCCATCCGAGCTCGACTCCTAGTCCGACTCCTGGTCCTCCTCCGTCTCCTTGTGCTTCCCTTCTTCGAGTATCGGTCCGTCGAGCGTGATGGACTTCGACTCCGCCGTCGATTCATCATCGCTATCCGTATTAGTCGCCTAGTCTTAGGAGAAGACCCGCGAGTGGGCGTCTTGACCCCTTGGGCGCTTGCGTTCCGAGATACGAAAGGAGATGTCGATCTCCATCTAGTGCGACCGCGGAGGGTGCTTGATTCCCCCGTTGCGGTGCGGTATGTGGTTGTGGGGGATGCTCGGGGTGCCTCCCGGGCTTTGGTTCGACCCCGGCTCACGTCCGAATCGGTGGGTTCTTCTGCGGGCTTCTCGGTCGGGGTGGCTTGGGCCGATTTGGCCTCTTCCTCGGCCGTCATGGTGAGTTGAGTGTTGATGTTTTGTAGCGTATGTAGACAAAAATTGGGGGTTATCAATTTTCAGTATTATTGGAGAAGGGTGGACCTTGAAGGACAGGGCGGAGGCTAGATATCGGGGTGATAGACAGATATCGTGAGGAGGTTGCGCTGTGAAGTCTGTCTTAAACACAGCTTCGAGGGTTTCGGTGAGCGTTGGTGGTTTGGGGAACTCTGTCGTTGACAATTCCCAACATTCTTCAACCAATTCAACACATAAAGGACGGGGCGGTCGTAATTGACGACAATCACAAAAGAATTTTCTCGACAGCAACCACGCGTGACACATAAAACGGTGTTGTACATGCCTACATAGATATGTCGATCTATATATATATTTCCCCTATTATCCAAGGGAGGGGTAATATATACGTAAGGTTTGGCTATCGCTACGCTAGTCATCACCCAACATAAGGACTCTAGAGCGGAAACCGATGCGATCGGCACAGGTCTAGAGAGCCATTGGTGGCATCATTCGAGATAAATCGAGATCCCTTCAGGCCAAAAAGCTGGGAATCATCGCCCTACAGGTGTGAAAGCAAGGCCCGACGCAGGTTTGTTGTGGCCTAATTGGCCATCACGTCCCCCAATGCAAGGGTATGTGCGGGATGGAAGGCTACAAGGATAACGGAAGCAGGAGTTTGTCTGTGGAACCACCCATCTCGACAATTGTGTACTGAGGTATGCTCTCATAAAATACGATAACGATGGTGAGGATTTGTCAGTCGGCATGCTGGTGCGCTGCTGCCGGGAGGCGTTCACCTCCCCCGAAGTTTCAATGTGGGGTGGACCGAGACGACGTCATTCCAGCCAGTCGTCCCCATTGTCTTTGATCCCGGAGGACCCACTAAAATTTCCCCAAGCTGATCGCAACGCGATGTCAGCGTTTATGATGCTTAGGTAAGCACCGGGATAGCATCGGCTAATTCATCAATGACACGGTCCAACTGAACACGCTGATGCTTTGGAGTCCAACAACCAGGAAAGGAGGTCATGACGAAGATCGGTGACCCGACTTCATATGCATCAAGAGAACGCCCTAACCTCGCAGTGTAGACACACCAACGGCAACCCCACGGTAAAATGTTCTTCGGCTTCCAATAATGGAATAAACAACGAGCGTCTCGGTTTACAAAATACCTCTTCTTTTCTTTCTCGTCCTACTATGTATGTCCTCACCCCTGGCCTTAAGGTGCTCTCTACTTCGTATCCTGCCCCTAATTCCCAGATTCCTGACACTTTCGTGCTACGATCCAGACATTCCACCATTGAATTTCGAATTCGTCTTTCTTTAGTTCCCGCGTAGAATCGTGTTCCCTTCTCTTGCCGACTCCTCAGCAGCGCCGACGAGTCCCATCCTTTATCTTATCGACTTACCCCCGAGCTTTTCTTGACCTGGAATGGAAGACAGATAGACCATTAGACAACACCTTCAAAACCCTCGAGAACCCATTGCCACGATGGCCCCCACACGTCCCGCAACTACGGGATACGAACGCCTCGCCCAAGCCGACCGATTTAGCGACGACTCGGATGACGAGGATCTCGCCCAGAGCTTTTCTTCTCTACAACCTCCGCGCCGCCAATATGGTTCCTCACAATATGCACGTTCCGACCGAGGAGCTGGTCGGTCCGGGTATCGTAATCGACGTGAAAGCAACGCCGGCGTCGACTTGAAGGCCATCAATGCCAGACTAGAGAAATGGGCCGATGAAATTGCTTCCAAGTTCAAGCGGACGAGAGCTACAACCCCCGGTGAGGAGGAACGGTTAGAGATACATCACTCAGTGTTTCGCTCTCCCGAAGGCATCAGGCCCGTCACACCCGGAGAGCTTGCCGAGTACCAAGCAGCCATGTCTAAACAAGAGTTTGAGGAAATCGTTGAGAGCGTAAGGACCGCTATTGAGCAGGGAATGCACCCCCGGATGATTTCCCAAGGAAGCTCGGGCAGCTACTTTGCGCGGAATACGTCGGGTAAGGTGGTAGGTGTCTTTAAACCGAAGGATGAGGAGCCTTATGCAGCCGGAAATCCAAAGTGGAATAAATGGATACACCGAAACCTCTTCCCTTGTTGCTTTGGCAGAGCATGGTAAGTCTAAGGGCGTTCATTCTTGTGTGGACTTCTTCGTCTACCGAATCAAACTAACAAGTGTCGTAGCCTCATTCCGAACCTGTCTTATGTCAGTGAGGCTGCTGCCTACACATTGGACTGCCAATTGCAGACCAACCTGGTACCCTATACCGATGTTGTCTACCTCTCCTCGAAATCGTTCCACTATCCATTCTGGGACCGACACAGCTTTTACCGGAAGAAGAAGCCGCTCCCCTCCAAGCCCGGAAGTTTCCAAGTCTTCCTGAAGGGCTTCAAGGATGCCAACGTCTTCCTCCGCGAGCACCCTTGGCCCGATCAGTATCTATCCGGATTTCGCACAAATGACTCCCACAGGAAGCGAAGGAGAAGATGGGCCGATAACTGCCGACCTAGCCGGTCATCACCGCCTGGCGACTCGGACAGTGAAGGGGAATCGGCGGAGGTTCTCTCCCCAGGGCCTAACCATTTTGTCTGGACGGAAACTTTGAAGCAGTCATTTAGAGAAGAGCTGGAGAAACTCGTTATTTTGGATTACATCATGAGGAACACGGATCGTGGGCTTGATAATTGGATGGTCAAGGTAGATTGGGAGACCCAGCAAGTGTCCATCACTTCGGAACCTATACAAATGAACCTAAGGGATGGGGAGGAGGAAGACTCCGTTGGGCCTCGGCCAGTGAGTCTGAATGGGAGGCCGCAAATGGCGGAACGTGCATCGTACCCTTACAAGACGCAACGTCCTATGAAGGCTGCGAGCCCATCCAGCTCTAGCACGGAGCCGCAGATATCTATCGGCGCCATTGATAACTCGCTGTCCTGGCCATGGAAACACCCTGATGCTTGGAGAAGGCGAGTTCTAGTCCTCCCTTTTCTATTTCATGCCCTTGACTCGTGTTCAGCTTTGCTAACTCGCCATTCTCTAGCTTCCCATTCGGATGGCTCTTCCTTCCGGTTGATCTAATCGGTCGACCATTCTCAGAGAAGACAAGGAACCACTTCCTGCCTCTGCTAACTTCCACACATTGGTGGAGTCAAACCCAGTACGAGCTCCGCAAGGTCTTCCAAATCGATCCCGACTTTAAGGAGCGCATGTTCGCAAAGCAAATCGCCGTTATGAAGGGCCAAGCGTGGAACGTGGTCGAAACGCTCAAAACTCCTGATCACGGTCCTCTCGAACTCACCCGCCGCGCCAAGGTTTGCGTCTGGGATGACCTCGTGGACGTTCCCGTGGCGGTGCCCATGCGCGTGACATCGTCCGAATTCCGCCGCGGCTCGACCCACCGGCACGACTCGATAGACGAAATGGACATTGGCGCCGTGGCTTCCTCGGCGCCGACGACCGTCTCAGACGTCGATCTTCTTGGTGTCGCCGCGAGTCCGCCGCCGGCCGACATGCCCCATCCCGGTCGCTTCGAGTTAACACCCTCGGGCGATGACGTCCGGTCTCCCGACGAGGTCTCCGTCAACCCTCCCAATGCGAAACGCCCAGCCCCTCCAAGGAAAGCCGACTCTGAGCCCGAGCCCGCCAACGGCTCGAGGCCGAGAATGAGCTATCAAGGCCCGTCGAGGACAGCGCTTAACATGTATGCACCGCCGAGGCACATTCGACGGTATTCGCATGCTGCGCTAGCCTCGAAGAGGACGAATAGCATAGCGCAGCAACTCTATGGTGATGTTCTCGATGAGGATGACCTCGAGGGAGATCTTGGCTACGCTGCTGCGGAGGGTATGGAGGGTATTCACCGCAAGGTCATTGTTGAGCGGTTGGAGATGGTGAAGTCGAAGAATCCAGTTTTCAGCTGCTGGTAAGAGTAACAGGATATATATCAGAAGATGCTACTGATGCTCTTTTGAGGGGTGCGGATAGGGGGGAGCTATTTTGTTATGATCAATCATGGACGGGGTCGAGCCGTATAGAATGCACCACCTGCATGATTTCCTCTTCCAGACTTAACTGCTTGGCCTCTGGAGAGGGGCATGGAGTTTTCTTTTTCTTTTTTACCACTTTCAAAGACGTTCGAATGCAATATAGAAACCCTTATGAAATAGATGGAAAAAAAAAACACTATCGAAGACGAAAAAGAGACGGACGGGAAAACGCGAGGAGTTAAGAGGTATTGTTTCTATTTTACTTTCTATCTTGTAATACTCTATCACTACTTTATACAATGCCCCAGAGCAGGGGAAGAAGAAGAAGAAGAAGAACAACTTTCATCCAATGTAAATTGGGCGTCCACAGAAACTTGCAACATCGTCTTTCCAGTAGTTCCCTGCAGCGACCACTGTAGCCGTGATGTTTCATCGAGCGCTTTTTAATACTAAAATGAAAAAAGGGGAAATCAAAAAGAACAGGAGAGGGAGAACGATAGATGAAAACTAAAAGTGAGACGGCGTCCCGTTCCCGTCTCTTTGAACAAAGAAGAGAACCATTCACGCCCGCCTTAGTTCCGCACATACACTTCATCCGGGGTCAAAGAGCGCGGGATGGATTCCGGGGATGGGGGATATTTAGCCAAGGAGACGAAGATTTCTCCGCGCGGGAGGGCGACAAACTACCCAGCGTCACGGAAAGTTCGAAAGAAAAGAACAATCTCCCACTCTACGCGTTCATGTAGGGTGGGAATAATAGATGTTAGATTCAATTTGGCAGGGAGGGGAGTTCTGGGAATGCGCGAGATACAGACGAGATGTTCGGAAATCGTAGCCTACATAGTTAGATGCCACACACCAGGTTTCCCAAAACGTCCTTTGGGAACGACACACCTGACCAAATATGTCATGCGAGAGAAGCAATAATACGGAAAGGATAGACAAGGGCATCACCTCTACATTCAAATACTTGGTCAACCGAAATGGAAATACCCCGGACCTGATACGGGATAGACCCAGTTCCTCTGGACAGGGGCTCTCCCACTTCACCGGGATGTATTGCGAAATGGGGGGGGATGGAGAAATCAGACCTTACTTCGTACATCGAATTATAAGTCCGGACCCAAAGAAGCGGGTGGCCGGGAAGGGGTGATGTAGTGATGTATTAGAATCTGACGGGATGAAACGGGTGTTGATAGGGCAAAGAAAGAAGGAGGAGAAGAAAAATGGGGGAGGGGAAATGATATCCAATTCATATCTACTACGTTGACCTGTCATGTCGTCCTCCGGGGACTTTTCCCGTCGTGTCGTTGATGAACTTGAATCTACGGCACTTGCTTCGTCTAAAGGTTTCATCGAACGGTTGGCGAATGGCAATATACAGGCATATAGATCATTTCATGCAGAAGGGGGCAAAGAAGGGTGAGGACATGCTGGCCGGCCCTTCTTTTGCATGAGCTTTCAAGCAATACCACCCTTATCGAATGTGGGTAAATGGTCAAAAAGAGAAAAAAAAGGAACCAAAAAAAAAAACCCAAAAAAACAAAAGAGAACAGGGGTGGCGGGCAAAGTGACGCCGAAGTCGCTCCTCGCTCTTCCATGCTTTTCACCAAGGGGGAGAGATAGCGAGGCGCCTTTTTTTCTCATCCATAGGAGAGAATGTGATGTCTTATATCGCCTTGGACAAGCATTCTGGATGGGTGTTGCCATAATCATGCTATCCTCCCCGATGAGGACAGGGACAGGAATACTACTCGGCAACGAAGGACGAGCAGTGAGGTTAAAGATAGGAGCATCGAGGGCTGAGATGAGGAGGCCCCCTACATGTAAGCTTGGGGGCTCTCATTTCCCCCCTTTCCCTTCCTCCAGGAAGAGACACATTATATACCGAGGTATGCTAGTTATCGGCTTCTTTTCTCTCTCTAGATAACGGAGCGAACTTTCTTAGGGAGGGATCGTCGACAAGGATGGCGCAAGGCAGACCCGACGGGACGAGTAGAAAGGGGAAGAGGAAGATCATGGAGATGTTGGTCAACAAAGATGGCAATGTCTGCATGCCGTTGGGGGAGGGCGTGCTTCCCAAAGTGTCAAAGTGTGGGAGGATGGTATTGTACTTGCTCCATAATTCCAGACATCCATGTCGACGTGGTCCTGGTTATATTTGGTAATAAAAATTGCAGGACGAGGAGAAGGCATTAGCCAAATTAGACATGATCCATCGAAAAGTGCCTCCCACGGTCCAATTGCATCAATCACCCAGAAAAGTTTCCAGGCGTGGCATGGGCACGTCCTAGGTCCAGCCAACAGAAAGGCTGCCTAGGCCAAGGAGCTGAGGCTTCAGAAAAGGCGACCTACCGCGTATCAGTCGCGCATGTACGTGAGTCCAGGTCGGTCTCCCTCAAAAGGCCCTCTGACATGCGGCCTCGCGTGTCAGTCAATGCCAGCAGAACTCTGCGTGAAAAAAAGAAAATAAAAATAAGAAAAGCAAAATCACTTGCAGTTCAGGCTGCCCGTACCGAGTCTCTGGGACACGCCCAGGAGGTTGACGCAAAGAAACAACGGGACCGGCCCTTGTCAGGCTTGCGGTATTACGAGAACGCTAGTGCTTCCAAACCCTGGATCCGTCTAGACACTAGAAGCCACTAAGCACGAGCAGAACCTGGGTTGAACCCAAGAGTCTGGTAAAATCAGGGCAGGGGGGGAAACGAGCTGAAAACGGAGATGCCGCTCAAGTGGTGTTTCTCGCAGCACCGTTATCCCTCTCTGGTTACCGAAGGCTTGGTTGAAGCTCTCGCAGCCCGTCATACAAGGCCCGAAGCACAAGAAAGTGGTACCAAGAGTCGTGACAGGAAGACTGCCAGCAGGCGACCTACTTTGCACACTACGAAGTACATAATGGCCCTTCGTAGAGATTATGGATTCGGGCCGGAGACGGCTGGCGCTCGGCATTGGCCGCCACGTGTAGCAGTGGGCGCGTTCGTAAACCAACCTCCTCTCTTCGTGTCTGCAGGAGCACTGGGAGCATGGTCAGCCAGCGAGATAATGGTGTGGACGACGAAGAAATTTGCGCTCACACACACACACACACTCTCTCTCTCTCTCTCTCTCTCTCACACACTCTCACAAGTACTTCGTACACACAATACCGACGACTTGTAGATAGTGCTGTGCCTCCCTGTGCTGTGCCAATGCCCTTGCTGACGTGCAGAAACACCCGTGTACACAAAATGTTCGTGCCCTAGCGTGTTTCGTCGACTACAAAGCACAAGTTGCACAACAGGAAGAAGTGGGAGGTTCGGGTTCGGGTTAGGAGGGCATCAAATTGAGGTTAGTTTCCGAAAAATTGGTTAGGGAGGGGGTGAAGGGGTGTGGAATCCATCCACTCCGCTGGATTTCGAGGTACAAAGTACGGAGGGAAGAAGGGAAATTTGTCCACATTACAACCCCGGCCGAGTCATCTCCCACCCACGTCTTTTGTAGTGTACCTTCAACCAACAAGTCTTCCTTCGTTCTTCGTCCGTACGAAGGAGTATTTCTACTTCGTCGGTTGAGAGACACCGGTCGAAATTAACTGGAAGATGGGGTCAGCCACCTTCTCTGCCTCGTCACATTTCCTGAACATAAATGGACAGCAGCAGCGAAGTTCTGCATGCCGACCTTCATAAAAGGTGATTCAAACGACCACTGGCGCTCAGCGGTCCGGTCGCCTCGGGCAGCCATGTTCTGTGAGTAGGGTGCCACCCGCACACGCGTGGGCACAAAGATGCGCAAAAACGCGCTCAAGAGAGCGTGTGCCTGCCAACTCACAACACACTCCTTTCTCCGTGCATTGATGACC
>PGIR01000303.1:0-29786 GCA_002812735.1 Scedosporium dehoogii
GTGGGGGGGGGGGGGGGGGGGGGGGGGCGGGGTGGGGGGGGTGGGGGGGGGGGGGGGGGGGGGTGCCGGCAGACTGGATTCCAGAAGCCTAGACCCCGGTCTTTTATTTTCCCACCTTTATTTCTTTGCCCTCTGTGCCCAATCGCAGTCATGATAGAGTCAAGACTTGGGAGTATGGCGAAGCCGCCGTGTTCCATTCGTGTGCGATTGGGAGTCATTCTCGATGCCTATCATTTCATGGCAGTAGGCGGCGCAAGACAAGTCCAACAGTAGCTACTAGGTCAGATTGATCAATAGTCCCAATGCTTCAATTATGTGTTGGCCGTCTTCGGACGCAAGCCGAGCAGAGTCTAGAAGCGACCGTCACACCGAGCGGGGAACTCTCCGTGATTGATATCAATGAATCAATTGTTTGATCCTGATAAACGTGGACCTATAAAACTGAGCTCACCGATTCACTCAACTCCACCTCGCATCTCCTATTTCCCATCTCCCGGGCTCGCGGAATGCGCCGGGCTAAGGCCAAGGCGGCCTTTCGTCAAGGTCGTGCGTACATTGACGTCTTTCCGAGGCAAAGTTGGGCCGCGAAATGAAACGTGAGGAAAAAAAACCCGACAATTTCTCTGCATGGCAGCATGATATCTGAACTGTCGTCTTGTAAACCTCCGAGCGTTGACTGGGGATCTCTCTCCACTGTTTGATATCACCCATGTCCACCCAAGTCCAACCTAACAGCTCGCTAGCTCATGGTTCGTATGCTTCGTCGTTCTTGTCCACTAATCTTGGTCGTGGTGCCCGTGCTCGTACCCGTCGGCTATTATCGTGTTTTCCTCGTGTCGTCCGGTTCTGTCGTAGCTTGTTTTTTTCACTCCACGGCACTAGACTAGACCTGGCCGGGCCGGCCTATACCGTTCTCGGCTTAGGAGAATCTCGAATTCTTTTCTTGCTCGGTACTTTCAACTTTCAAGCGGTGAATCGATGCGGATGAGAAGGGGGAACCTTGCGGGCATCGTCATTTCGGTGAAGTGGGCTCTGCACATTCATGCTCAGTGCGTCGTCACATGTTGCCTCAATGTTTCCCGAGTTCGAGCCCTCGAGCCCTCGAGTCTTCGGGCCATTGGGCGGAGAGAGAGAGGCCGAGGATTTGTTCTGGACTCGCTTCACATCGCGGCGCACGGCTGTCAATTCTATCGAAGCTGCTGATACTACGTTCCTCATCCACTTACAGTATCACGTCACGACAACGCTTATCATGGATATTCCTGGATATCTCTTGGACTGTAAATGAAGCTCGATCGTCGCATATACGCGTCCGTCTCAATTGATATGTGTGCGCTGGGGTCTGCACGAGGGATGCCGTCACTATATCAGAGGTAGATCCCATCACCAAACCAGTTTCTAGCCGAAGTCTCCATTCCCCAGCCTCACCAGCAAAACGAGCAGCTAACAAAGTAGAGTTCTCCAACACGTCATAACATACCATTTCTTCCTCTGCACCCGCAAACCCAAAAGAAACCCCAATTCATCTCTTTTAGAACGCCATCTGTTTGTTCGAGCCTCCATTCTCTTCCCTAAGCCCGCCCGTCCTATCTCGGTCTCGGTAGCTCGGCCCACATTGCTCCGGTCGTGGCTTCTGTTGCCAAATTGCTTCAGCCCAGCGTCTCCATCTTCGAAGTAGTTCGTAGTTCCCGTTGTACCTTCGCAGCTTCCTGCCTCGCTTGGTCTACGCGACTACAACACTACCTCCCAAGGTCTACCTTCCTAGTGCCGACCTTCCTGCCTGCCTTGCTAGCTTCATCGCTGTACACTACGTTCCTACCTTCCTCCGGTTCTTCCTCCGCATTTGTCATACGAAGATCGTGATTGGGTCCAATCACGATCCTGCTGCCTTAACAGAGCAAGAGCACTGAATGATTGTCGACGATCCAAGGTCTAGATCCCTGAGCCGTAGTCTAAGTCTGTCTTGGTCTTGGTGTAGGTTCTGTTCTCTCTTTCCTCGAATTGCTACCCTGCTACCCTGCTACCCTGATGCTTTCTCTTTTTGTTTTCCTTTTTTACCCCGTCTCTCTTTTCCTTCCCTTTTTGACCTCCCCTGTTGCCCCTCGATAAACTACCCCTCCACTGCCCCTCATTGTCATTCAATCTAGACCTCGTCATTCTAAATCCTCCAAACCATTGACAACGTTCAAGTAATTGATCATAAGACATTGATCGTCTAGAATTGAATTGACTTATTTTGCTCTTATTCCAATAAAGGAGAGAAAAGAGGAATTTACCAATTACGCAAGGTGGGTCGTTTCTTATTTTGCCCCCCTCTTTGCGAATGGAGTTATTCGCTAGTCGCAACCGTCCAAAGCTCCGAGCTAACATCACGTCAATTGAAACCTTTTATCCTGAAGCTCTTCGAATTCCCCCAAAATCAAGGCCTCCACATCCCGAACTCCAGGCCCACCCTTTCAATTCGAGTTCTTCTACTCCCGTCCGTGTCCGCATACCTCTTATACACATAGACATCCGGCGCAATGGCGAACGAAAAAAAGCAGACGGCCGGCGCCGTCGACGACACCATCAAGGGCTACGCCCCCTTCAAGGTCCTCCCTCCCGGTGGTGCCTTGAACAGGTGGTCTCACTTCATCACCCACGAACATGACTTTCCTGGTGCCCAGGTACGCCGATTACTTCCCTCTTCCTCCATGTTGGTTACTGGAGGCTCGCTTTCCCGGCGTTGTGTTAACGGGCGGTGGCGACAAGGCTATGCTCTACGGCGCTGGTGTTCCCAATGAGGACATGATGAAGAATGCCCCCCAGGTCGGTATTTCGACGGTCTGGTGGGAGGGAAACCCTTGCAAGTGAGTTCACTTTGAATTGGAGAGTCCCTTGTCCTCTATACACCATGAATGAATTCGAATCGAAACGTGGGGCTAATACAATCTCTTGCACTTTCCGTAGCATGCATTGTAAGTCGCAGTTCGTCCCCATCTATTCCGCAACAAGTCTATCCCTCTAGGGTTCGGCTCCTGACCTTGGATAGTGATGGACCTTGGAAAGCTCGTCAAGCGCGCCGTTGAGAGCCGCGGAATGATCGGCTGGCAATTCAACACCGTCGGTGTCTCGGACGCCATCACCATGGGCGGCGAAGGTTTGAGCGCACCTCCTTCTCTCACTCTCCCATCCTCTCCGATGTCTTCCAACTAACAACTCTCTCTCTCTCCTCACTTTCCTTTCCTACAGGCATGCGTTTCTCTCTTCAAACCCGTGAGATCATCGCCGACAGCATCGAGACCGTAACCTGCGCCCAACACCACGATGCCAACATCTCTATCCCCGGCTGTGACAAAAACATGCCCGGCACAGTCATTGCAGCCGCCCGTCACAACCGCCCCTTCATCATGGTCTACGGCGGCACCATCAAGAAGGGCTACTCCGACCTCCTCGAAGACCACATTAACATCAGCACCTGTTACGAAGCTTCCGGCGCATACAACTACGGCAAGCTCCACGCCAAGTGCCGAGCTGGGGAGCCCGGCCGAACCCCTTCCGACGTAATGTCTGACATCGAGAAGCACGCGTGCCCCAGTGCCGGCGCTTGCGGAGGCATGTACACTGCTAATACAATGGCCACGGCTATCGAGGCCATGGGGTTGACGCTGCCCGGCAGTTCCTCGTTCCCCGCTCCTTCGCCCGAGAAGGCGAGGGAGTGCGAGAATGTTGCCGACGCCATCAAGGTGGTCATGGAGAAGGATATTCGTCCCAGGAAAATCCTCACCCGTGCCTCTTTTGAGAATGCCCTCGTGCTGACTATGGTTCTCGGTGGTTCGACGAACGGCATCCTGCACTTCCTGGCCATGGCAAATGCTGCCGAGGTCCCTCTAACTCTCGAAGATGTGGACCGCACGAGTAACCGCGTGCCTTTCCTTGCAGACCTCGCGCCGTCTGGAAAGTACTACATGGAGGACCTGTATAAGATAGGTGGAACTCCTGCCGTCATCAAGATGCTTATCGCCGCGCGCCTCCTCGACGGATCCATCCTGACCGTCACAGGCAAAACTCTCGCCGAGAACGTCGAGAGCTGGCCCTCCCTCGACCCCAACCAGCCCATCATCCGACCTCTTTCCAACCCCATCAAGAAGACTGGCCACATCCGTGTGCTAAAAGGGAACCTCGCCCCCGGCGGCGCCGTCGCCAAGATTACAGGAAAGGAGGGCCTCAGCTTTACTGGTTTTGCCCGCGTTTTCAACAAGGAACATGAGCTGAATGACGCCCTCATCAACGGCCGAATTACCCGCGACGATGGGAATCTCGTTCTCATCGTCCGCTACGAGGGTCCCAAGGGCGGTCCAGGCATGCCCGAGCAGCTCAAGGCTAGCGCCGCCATCATGGGCGCCGGCCTGGATAACCTCGCCCTCGTCACCGACGGAAGGTACAGCGGCGCCAGCCACGGATTCATCGTCGGACACGTCGTACCCGAGGCTGCCGTCGGTGGACCCCTGGCCCTTGTCAGGGACGGAGACGTCATTACCATTGATGCCGTGGGAAATAAGCTGCAGGCTGATGTCAGCGATGAGGAGATGGAGAAGAGAAGGCAAGAGTGGCTTGCGAACCCGTGGAAGCCTACCATTACAAGAGGTGTCCTGGCGAAGTATGCAAAGTTGGTGGGTGATGCCAGCCATGGTGCCGTGACGGATCTGGATCTTGGCTGGTAAACGCTGAGCACCAGGGTTTAGACGATGACATGACATCAACCAATATATTCTATTTAGAGAAGAGGGGCAAAAGGGAATGGGGAAGAAAGGGGTTGAGAGGGATGGGGATGAATGCCTTTCGAAGCAAAGGAGAGAGAAAAGCAAGAAAAGAAGATAAAACATGAAGTTTTGGCTTTTAAGCCATCTCGCCCTTAGAAGTCCTCTTACCTGTATTGGTATCACCACACCACATTCATATCGTCCAAGTCACAATCATCAGGTGAAAAGGAAGGGGTTGGTTTTCACTATTAAGTATTTTCATGTTCCAAAATAAAAACTAACTCTTCCTACTCCAAGGCTAAACCTCCCAAATTTACTTCTCCTTTCCTCCTCTTGGGTATGGATTCTTTCTCTTTCTTCTTCTTCTCGCTTGTCTTGTGCCCATTTGTCTATGTGTTGTAATACATGAATTCAATTCCGATTTCCAATTCCCATCAAGTTTGCAAAGCGGGTTGAAAGAAAAAGAAAAGAGAAAAGAAAAAGCAAAATGGCCCCAATCGTCTCTTCCTAACGTCTTTCTCCACTAAAACCGATGATTTGATGCTTCATGGTTTTTCTTCATGTCGTGTGCAAAGTGTTTAAAATAAAAAGCAAGAAGGGGGTAGAAGAAAACAAGCAATCAAAAAACGGTTCGTTTAATCCTGAGGCAAGGCAAACAAGAATGGTAACAGAAGAACAAAAAACACAACCCGAGCAACCGACACTCCGCCCAGAGAACACACACACACACAGCTTGAAAAACTCCGTGACGGATGTTGGCCGAAGAAAAAAACAGAAAGTCATTGATAGAGCGTGGACAAACATTACATATGTATATCAGACAGCGGGTAAAAGCCGGGCAGGTGCTTATACTTCTTCCGTTGAAGACAGAGACACTACCACCGAGATCCATTAAGACCCTCTTCAAGGACTCGCCCAGCCGCCAACGACATCAACCCACTCGGCGAGGCAGGATCCCTCCTTGCCCTCAACGTCGACAATGTCAGTATCGCAGCGGCAGCGGCAGCCCACGCCGTTCTCTCGCTCGGCATCCCAGTGCTCCCAGTAGTCATCCTCCTCGAATCGCTTCTTGGGGTCGAGTGTTGTCTTCTCCAGGTAGGGTTCGCGAGGAAGCTGCATCGATGGGGCATTCGCAGGGCAATGCTGGATAGTCGTGTGTCGGTAGCCGAAGTCACGGAAGTAGTGAATATCCTGAGGACCGAGAAGGATACCGGCCGCTAGAGAATGGAAGGGAGCATCGCCCCACTGTAAAGGAAACGTTTTGTTAGCATGGACGGACTGACAGGCTGGAGGCGGCAGCTATTAGCCCTGAAAGATCCACTTACTCGTTCCATCCAGAAACCACCGCTGCGATCCAGCATATTGAAAAAGTCGTTGTAGGGCTTGCTTCGGAACCAGTCCAGTCTGGCAATCTCAAAGTTGGACCAGAAGTGGCACATGTTGTACTTCTCGCCCTCCATGGACTCGGGGTCGATGGGCGGGAGCTCGTTGTTGTGGGGGTCGGCACGGAGCACTTCCTCGGGAAGACTCTGATCGCCCTGTCGAGCCTTCTCCTCGGTGGGCTCGACAAACATCTCCCAGAGACCCTGAGAGGTGTGGTTATAAAGACGCTTGTAGGCGGAGGCGTATCGGAAGAGGTTAGGCACGGTCTCGCGGAGTTCCTTGACGGCAATGGTGAAGCCATAAGTCTTGTTGGCCTCAATCATCTTCAGGAAGGGGTCACTAGTGGAACATCTGAGTTAGTGGTTGTGCGATAAAGACGATTGAGAGTATTGTTCTTACTAGGTAATGTCGCAGAAGTACGAGATTTCGGGCTCAAGACGCCAGTACCACTCGTATTTGGCGAGGAGCGGGTGGTTGTAGAAGAAGCTGAATGTCAAATTGTTAGCAACTTGCTCATGTTCGCGAACCGAGAGGAGAATGGAAATTGCTTACCCCGAGTAGAATCGGCACATGAAGTGGTAGCTCTCCAAGCCACCGTACATGATAGCACTGTCACCCTGCTTGGCGATACCCTCCTTGGCGACTTTCTCATCGATCCAGTCGGGGAAACCCCACATGTCAGGGCCGACCTTGCCGTACTCGACCTTACTGGAAGTGTAGTTCTTGACGGTGGCCTTGAAGTTGTCGTCAAAGTCTCCATCGTTCAAGAAGACGAAGGGGTAGTTGTACCATCGGTTGAAATGTCTCTCGATGGACTTCAGAGACTGGATAACACCGTCTAGGTCGCTGTTTCGGGCGAGGACGACGAATGCGGCGTTGGCTCGCGGCTTGCTCGTGTCGGGCTCAAGGCAGCCAGTGGCGAAAACCTTGTCGTAGTTTTCGGCGATTTTTCTAAACCAAGATACGCATTAGCTATAAATCCTCTTCATAAGGAGAATCTGGGAGAGGACCACGAGGGATCCAAGCCGTGGATAGCAGCTTTGACGCTCCCCAAGTTTCAGGAAACGTACCGGATAGCTGGGGGAGGACCAGCGGGCATAAGCATCCGCGCAGGGGAGCTCGGATGGCGGACAAAGAGGGTTAATATGAGGATGACGACGAGGCATGGGAAGAGGATGACGACGCCGAGAGGTACGGATATGCTCGAGTTGCCTTTTAACCTGAGCGGACGCTTGAAAAAGGCTAACTTTGATGTGATCATGCTTGTCCTCGACCTGCGGCCCTTTTCGTCTGATGGCAGCTGGGCCGCTGGGGTCGGCGCTATATTCGACACCCGACGTAGGAGATCCATGATGGGCTGGCGCCGGTGCCGACGAAACTGGAATTGAGACCGAGTCTATTGGGGGATTTGATGGATTGTTTTTAGAGAATTATTATTTCCCGTCAGGGGTGAGATTCGCGGACGAGAGAGAGGTTGGTCGGCGTCGTTTTACTCTCTCTATCTCTCTGAAAATTAAAGGAGAAGAATGAATTTCTCTTTTGTTCGCGTCTGGAGAAAGGGGGCCGGACTAGAGGCGCGAGTGGCGAAGGACGAAACTTGGCGATGAAGACTAAAAGGAGGTCGGCTCCAAAAAGGAAAAGGACCCGTCAATTCAACAGCATCGAGCCTGGGTGAGAAGCGAAAACGGATAACGAGTGGCAGGGACGATAATAGTTTGTCCCCTCGGATAGAACCTCAATGTTCTTTTTCGTTTGGCTGTTGTTGCTCTGGTCCGATCTAAAGTATCAGATGAAAGCCAGAAGGAGCAATTTAAATAGGAAGAAAAAAAAAAATCACGTAGCACGGATCCTTAGATGTTGTCCGCGCATGCCATTGAACAGCTCTAAGGGGGGGCTGTGGAAGTAAAGTCGGATTGCCGTCCAAACTTTGCTCACAAGCCAAGCAACATTCGAGCGAGTGATGGAGGTTGCTTCTTCGCCGGGGGCAGACGATTGTAGGATGGGGAAGGAAAAAAAAAAAAAAAAAAAAAGGGAACAATTCAAGACCAAAGGCGATAAAGTTGGACAGATGATAACGCCACGGGCGAAGGTGCAGGTTAAGGTCAGGGGAGGAAAGGAACATGGAAAAGGGAGCAGTTGGAAGAAAAAAGCAGCACAAGTACCAGGTTACATGGGCAAGGCAAGGGGGAAACGCGTGCAGTCATGTACCCCTGACTTCGAGGATGCAGTCTCCCTAAGAAGCAGGTTGTGTATAAAATGGTGGTATATAGGGGCAATACGAGATGTCCTCATGCAGATGTACTGGTACTTGGAGATTGTCAAACCAATCTTCTGGCAAGTCGCTCCCTGCCTCACCTCCTAATCTGCTTGCTGCCGGATAGCGGGACTGAGGGCCTGGAGATCCGATAAGGGGGCAGCCACCAGCCACCATCAGACCTTCCACTGCCCCCATTGAGTGCTGCTAAACCTGGAAGAAGGCACTAGAGGGCCCACCTTTCAAGCTAGCCCGTATCCAAGTCGTCCCTCGAATCCCCTGCGTATGTACCAGTACCTGCACGGCCTGGTGCGGGTCTGACTTGACACGCTTCGAAGTAGAAGAATACTTCGCAAGATGAGATGGCGCGTTTGCAACCAATAGGAAAATAACATAGTAAATTTTCTGGTTTTTGATATCTCCATCTCCCACTGGTCAATCTCCACGAGCATCCATGTCCTTTCCCCGGTGCAGTGTTCATCTTCATCTTGGCTTTTCTGTCGGTGGAATTATCTGGATGGTATTTTTAGGGACGACAAAAATGGACGGAATCCAGATACATGATCGTGTGTCCGCCTATGTGTCTTTCTGTCCCAAAACTTGAGACACACGAGATCGGAGGACCGGACGGTTGATGTGGAGAAGGTTGCCCATCCTGGTCGGCTTCGTAATACCTCGACCTCCTTTTCCGAATTTGTTAGGGTCCTCTAGCACCGACAGACGGCTGGATGCGCCCGTAAAAATATCTGGCATGCCTGCCTGTCGAAATTGGAACATGCAATGCTGTACCGAAATCTCGTCAACGCACGTTGCTTAATAAGCGACTCTCATGACTAAGACAGGACGTATCCATGTCCATGATCCAGCACATCGCATCGAATACATCGCCAACACTACAATCGAACTCAAACAACCTCGAAGTGCATACATCACGGCCATACAAACTAGAACCTCTCCCCTTCCAGGCCTCCCCGCCTGACAAACAATAACACCCCAATGTCCCAAAAACTCAACTCTAAAAACCTCTCATACAACGCCGCCCTCCCCCCCTTCCTCGCCGCCCTCAAGTCCCAAGTCTCCGGCTCCTCCTCATCACCCAATCCCCTCCTCACCGGTCAGCGCCGCCACGGCACAAAGAGGTCCGCCAGCGCCGAGGCCGAGGATGCGCCGTTAGTCGTCGACGAGGAAGGGAACGTGGTCGATGCGCAGGTCGGCGTGGACGGGACGGTGACGGTGAGTGGGGAGGCAGTAGAGGGAGACGGGGTTGGGGAGGGAGCAGGTGCGGACTCTGTGAAGGGTGCGACGACGAAGGCGGGATCTGGGGTGATTTCGGCGATTGGAAGGAAGCGGAAAACTGCAAAAGTTATCGGGGCGGATGCCGATGAGGACGGAGCTGACAAGATGGATGCGCCGAAGGGTGCCAAGACGAAGACGAAAGTAGAAAAGGCAGACGAGACGAAAACTTCGAAGCCGAAGAAGAAGGCGAAGAAGATAAAATTAAGCTTTGATGAGGATGCCGGTTGAGCTCGCCGAAGCGGTCTCCCAATAATGAGCATCAGCAGTCCGTGGACTCTGTAGTCCTAAAATCACGGGACGTTGAGCAACACGGCTACGAAACTGCGCAATGCAGAAGACAGACCTACATGGTCTGGAACACCATCCAAGTCATTCTACTGAAAACACTCTAGTTATGAGTTAATCTACAATGGCTCACTACCCCAATACAACATATGAAAAAAACCCTCTATAAACATTGATTCGCCTTCAACCCCATTCGACCCTATCAGCCGCAGGCTAGATCTTTACGTGTAGTAGTACTCGGGCTTGACGTAGTCAGCCAGCGTCTTGGGCTCCTCAGGGCCGTGGTGGTGATGGTGGTGGTCGTCCTCGGGGCCGACGTATTGCATCTTGTACACGCTTCCGCACTCGGGGCACCTCTCGATGGGGCGCTCACGGGACATCTAGTATCAAATCCAAGTTAGCAGCAATCCCGTGACCTCCGTCAAGAGAAAACAGTAGAGTTTCGGATAAGGTCGGGGAGGCAACATACGCCGAGCCAGACGACGACGTGAGAGTCAGCGGGAGAACCGGTGCAACCGGCGTACTGCTCCTCACCAGCGGACTTGACGATAATGGGGTTTTCCATGGTGCCTAAAGAATTTTTTATGTCAGCCCCAAAACATCTCTTCCCGAGGAATCCAAGTTTGATGGTTATGCATACCTCGTCGGGAAGAGTCGAGGGGCTTCATGTCGAAGACGTCGACACCCTCGATCTTGCCGAGCAGCTCCAAGCGCTCAAGACCGGTTGACTGCTCGAGATCCGTGGGGACGGTGCCAACGGCGGCACCGGGTCCGACAAGGTCGCTGGAATCCTTGACCTCTATGTTTGGGTAAAAAGACAACGGATTAGCATATCGCGAGTCGCATCACCCCATCTCCGAGCTATTCCGACCCCGAGAGAAAAAAAAGCTTACCGTTCAGCGTCTTGTAGGCGGTAACCTTCTTCTCGCCAGCATCACCTGCACAAGACCAATTCGTTAGTCAATTGATCCAAGAAACGACACCCAAGTCCCATTGTCCAGATTCCAAAGGCCTCGATCGGAGGGATTGGGTTCGGGTGGTGGAATGTGGGCAAGGCTAGTCATACGACGAAGCATCGTGGTGGTGAAGCCCCTGCGGATAACGGGCGCGACGAAGGCGGCGCGACGGGCGGCCGTGACGGCGGTTCGAGTAACAAACATGGCGGGCTCTGAGGATTAATTGATTCGGATTCTGATGGGAGCGGAGAGTCTTGAGGCCCGGAGATGGGGGTTTGTCAAGTGAGTTTGGGAGTTTTCGTGACGAGGAGCCGTGAGGAAACGGATTGAGCTTGGAGGTATTTTCGTCAGTGGCCTGATTGGATTACCACCTCCTCGGTTGGTCAATTTCGCGGGTCACGTGACGACCCGTACGATTTCCGCGGGATCTGCAAAGTGGTGACATTTTTTTCTGAACAGTGAGGACTCGTCACTGTATACTTGGACTCGTACTACTACTGAGTACTGCAAGTAGAAGTGAAGAGGCAGAGGCATCAAGTCAATGTTGCCGATATCAGATATTGAACATTTCCATACTTATACGAAGTACTTCGTACTGATGTGATTGATATTTCAATTGCTGCCTTTTCTGCATTCTGCAGTCGTTTTGCCGATCCGGATTGGACGCTGATGAGAATTGGCATTGACTTTGCAGCTTAGAAATCCGGGACTTGTTTTGCTTGCTTGTTTGTAGCTATCAATCTCGATTCTTCGACAGCCATAATAAGTTGACGAAAAGAGGACAATGGGAGCTCTAGCTTCTACCACACCACACCCAGTACGAAATGACCGTTTTTTCATCGTATAGCATTCCTCAACGACTCTCAGCGGCATCAGCCATGAATCCCATAGACGCCCCAGGATGCCGATATCGTCAATACTAGTAGTTGTGAATAGATTGAGAGCACCACGGCAGGCATATATCGCCGGAATGAACCCATTTCCATTACTTAGATAGCCGTTGCAACCAAGGCATCCTTACACTGGCTTCATATTTAGATCAAGACCACTGATCTAGGATGGTCTCTTCACCGTCTCGACCATAGAGCAGCATGGTCATCTTCGGCATTGGTGACTGACGTTAAACTACCTGCCAATGTGCTTCAGCCAACTCCCAGCCTCATATCCAGGCAGCTCAGATAACAGGATCTGGGTCTTCGCGGATAAGAGTGGGGGGCCTTGTATATACTCTGATTTACCGATCCCGCAATTACCCTTGAGTAGCAGTACTATCGCTGGTCTCCCCTGCCTGCGATTCATGAAGCTTGCGCTTATGCTTGCCAGCTCTACTTGGTTGTCAGATGGGCTCTGGCTGTCCCAAGAATCTCAATCCCAACTACTCTATCTACTCACTCCGTAGGCATTATAAGGCACCGGAATTCAGTTCAACCCACCTCCACAAAACTAAACCCGCAAATTGTTAGCACAGGCCAGCGCCCCCAAAACATGGGGTCCAATCACCGAGGGTGGTGTCGTATCTCGTTTGAAAGCTTGGAGTGTGTGGAGGCTTGGAACCTCGGCATCTTCGAGGGACGCGCCTTTGCTTCAAATGCGACAATTACTTAGTGGCCCCCCTCGCGCCAAAATGTCCCAATAATAGATAAAAATTCCAAGATTCGGCGGACTGTAGGGATTCTTTCTTTTTTAACCTCATGTTCTTTAAATTCATCGTTGTTTATTAATCGTCCCGGTGATACCTGGGCTGGTCACTGCTTCCATTTTACCGAGAGGGTTAGGACGTTATTCTTTTGGCGAACTTGTTAGAAGAGTATCCGGTGTATTGGGATTTCAATCTTGGCCTTCTCTTCTTGAACATATTCGACACTTAAGGAAGCTATCTCCACAGTCTGCCGCGAGGTCCAACTCTTAGCTAGGGGAGGAAAGCGCCTGCGTCTTACCATACTCACTTCATTAAACTATCAGTCACTGTCACACCTTAGGTCACTCCGGCGCAAGATGACCTTGGTCGTGAAAGAGAAAGACGTCCGGTTATCCTTCCAGGAGTCCACCGAGCTCGTCCGGATAGCCGTCAACCAGTCTCAGCAAGCCTCTGACAAAGTTTATCGGTATATGAGCACAGTTCCAGCATGGGTGCCAGGCGCCGATCTCCCTTGGGACAAAGTTGATATGAACGGGGCGGCCGGCGTGCACAAGGCGACGTACGGTGCTCATGTGTACACCATGTCTGGTGTAGCAGTGTTCCACGCTGTTGCAGACAGTGGAAGGGATGGAAGAGATAACACAGCCTCTACGGCAGACAACCAGCGCAAGCTCGACTTACATGTGAGTTAGCATCTGACATTTGGCGGCACTGAAGCCCGCGATACCCTTCGTTTGAACTAAAAGGCGAACGGGCGACTAATACTAAGGTCAGACGATACAAGGGTGTTTTACATCCAAGGGTCTCAGCAACCGGCCCTTCGTGTTCGACGTTACGCATGTAGCTGGAGGCCGGACTTTTGCCACGTGGTATGTAAAAGTGCGGCAGCCGACCACGGGGAGCGACGTGATGGCGGACGGAAGATTCCCACTAAGTGATGCCGAGAAGCCACTCGGCCCCGTCTGCTTCACGGCTCTCTGCTCTCTCAAGAACGCCGAGGATACGTACATCGACAACCAACAGCAACCCCCGCAGGAGCGACTCTCAGCCATCCTTTCGTCCCGACCACCGGAGGCATGGCCGCACGCTCCGTCGGTGGACTTCAAGTGGATGACGGGCATGTTTCCGAATCCCGGACCGGGCAAATTTCCTATTGTTGAGATGCGAAAGGTGGACATGGCCGAATATAACGCGAGCAGGCCGCCGGCGGAGCGCAGGGAAATACTCTTGTATCGTCTTCTGCGCCCACTGCCGACCGACGATCCGAACCAGCACGCTCTCGTCCACGCGTTTGCGGCGGATCGAAACGGCTTGTTGATGCTCGCCAACGATTACGACATGGATTTGATTTTGCAGTCCGCGGCGACACTAACCTGGACGTTCTTTATGCACACCAACGTTGAGAACGCCATCATGCAGTGCGACGAGTCCGGGGAAGGCGGTTGGTGGATTCTGGAGGATTCGTTCCCGAGAGGCAATGCGGGTAGGGGTTACGTCGAGGGAAAGATTTGGAGTCCCGAGGGGGTGCATGTTGCTACGGCGGTTCAGGACGGTATAGCGAGGGCATTTCCGCCTGAGGAAGCGAAGTTGCCGAGCAAGCTGTGAGGTGGATGTGGATGGACGTATCGTGGAGATGTTGAAACGAGTATTTGAGAGTATCTGAAAATATTGATAGATTAGATAAGATCGAATTGCCCTATAGATTTCATAGCGTCTTTTTTCCCCGGTTTATAATAGAGACGATGAGTCTGATTGTATCAAGATCTGTATTGGGTGTAATTGCGAGGAGTCTGGGCATCATTTATTCGAGGATTTGGAGGGAGTGAATTCGGTGATCTCGACTGACAGCTGACCTGGTCAGTGAGTGGGTGGTGTGTGGTGTGTGGTGGTGAACACACTCAAAATAATGGTTCATTCCACTGAATGTTACCCCGCCTTAGCGGTAGTGGCTGCACCATCAGGGCGGTTAAAGTGCTAAAGTGGGCGGTCCGCCTACCGGCCGTAGTGCTAAACAGTGGCTTTCAGGCTCTCTCAGCTTAGGCTCCCATTAAACTGAGTCCTTCAGCCTCGCGCCGTGCCTGATGGTCCCCTCCCCAAGTTCCTTCCGAAGAGGGGCTCTTCCCTCGTGCTCATGATTTGATGCTTCTTTCTGGATCCCAAAATTCAGATTGCCCGGCGCCCCCCAAAACGAGAGAACGGAAGCAAACGCCGACCTTTTCCCCCCCCTCGTCGCGAAGCCTTTATTTGAATCGTGTCGACCTCTTTTTTCCGAAAGGCGGCGGTTTTGTTCCTTGCCAGCGACCGAGACCTCTTTTCCGATACCAGCAAACAATTCTCCCTTTCGCAGGCATCATCAAGAAATCCGCCAGACCGACCTTTTCCAACACCCCCGCCCCCTCACCAACGCACAACCCACACCACGCCTTTCCTCTCGAACCGCAGCATTCGACACGCAACCGTCGTTCGAAAAGCGTACGAGTTGGGCTCCTCAAATACTTGGTTAGCGGCTCCTTTCGGTCTGCCCATCGGGTCTTCTTCCTCAGGCGGTTTTCCGATTTTCGACCCTGCCCTCCCCCCATCGTTCCGAGTTCGACGTCCAACAAACGACGTTCCCCACTTCATCGTCACTTGCGCCTAAACCTCGTGCTTGCCTTCGTTCCTCGTTCGCGTCGAAAATGCCACCGCCGTTATCCAACTCTCAGAAGGCTTCTGTGGTGCAGCAGTTTATACAACTGACTGGAGCCCCCGAGCGAACGGCTCAACGGGTAGGTCATTATATTTTATTTCCACTTGGAATATGGTTTCCCACTTGGACATGGTTTGTTTGTCGAACATGCGCAATCGTGCGGTTAGATATATCCACCTTGTCGCTTCCGATCGCTTCCGTGTTCATTACCTTCTCCCTCTTCCTCATTCTTCCTTCGGGGGAGCACTGTGTGTCCAGAACCAGGTTTCTACCCTCGTGAACTTTTGAGTTTCCACTTCCCTTGGCGTCGTTCCCCTGTGCCGGTGATACCTCTTTCGGGGTGTTCAAGGGGATGTGGTGCCGTGCTCTACAGCCGATATATGTGCAGCTTTGTCTGCTTCGAGCACAATGGAGGGCGAACTAATGTGGCTGTGGGCTTGACCGCCTGGCGCCGGTTGCTGCACCTCGGGCACTGCTCGGTGAAAATGAGGGACGGCCAGCAGGCTTGGGGCTGCTGGCCTTTCTCGTATGGGATAACGCCAAAAGTCCACGACCACGGCATCAGGGACATATGAGGGCAAAATGCAACGACAAAGAGGGAAACACAGGGTAAAAAAGGACGATGTGATTAGACGCAAGCTGACAGGTGCATTTTGAACAATAGTTTGTCAAAAACTCGTCATACAAGCTTAACGATGCGATCGATGCGTAAGTCACTGGAATGTTTCTTTTTTTTTTCTTCTTCTTCTTCTTCTCTTTTTCTGCGGTCCCCGTTTCTCTGGTTTCTTCTGTTTAGCCTCTCTTGAGTGTCTGAGTTGGCAGCTTTTGAGGGGGGGTTGACGTTTCTTTTCTTCATCTTTTTTTCTCATTTTTTTTCCTGGTTTCCTTTTCCGGCCATTTCTGGCACTCGTCTTAGAACACTTTCGAAAAAGGAAAAAGAAACTCCGTTTTCCCTTTCGCGGCTCTAGCCGTGTCTTTAAATGGGCGGGCTCGAGTCAAGAGACGATCCAGATGAGTTTCTGGAGGGGTCAGTGACCCAGAGACCCAGAGACCCAGAGACCCAGAGACCCAGAGACCCCAGGAGCATTTCCGGCCCTTCTCGGACAATTTAGCTGGACAATATGCATCGCGGCGCAGGGATCCGCGCAAAGTATCAATTGAGATGTGTGGATGGGATCAAAGTGCGCTCGCTCAGGCATGCAATACCACCTATTACCGTCAACGTGGGTCTAGTCTCCGCGGGCAGGGTGTGATGATGTCGATAAGCACGCATTCGCTCTATTTACCCCATTTACAACGTCACTTATTTTTTTCTCTCTCCTTCCGTCTCTCTTTGAGTCTTGTCCCTATTCTGAGTCTTTCGTGGCCTCCGCTCCGCTGTCACCTTGCTTTTCCCCTCGTGTCTTTGCAGGGCAAGCGCGAGTGGGGTGTGTGGTTCGTGACGAACTATATTCCTCTCCAGCCGTTGCAACATCAAATCCGGATGCGATGCTTTGGGATCATTGCTGCTTTCCAAGGATCGCATCGTCTCGGCCTGCCTCTGTGCCTGGTCGAGCTGGAATTCGGATGAACTTGAGCACCGCCTGTTCCTGTCCCGGTCCCTGGTCTGTTCCACCTGTCCAGACCCAGACCAGTTCGGTCTCGGTCTTTGAAGGAGCCAGACATTGCCGGTCACCAGTTGCAGGTTCTCTTCTTGTTACTTGTACGCATTCCCGATCCTCCAATCTTCTTCAACGTCCGCTTCCCCCCCCGCCCGCCTTGCCTCCTGCTCCTCCTCCCCTCTTCCGTCCCTCTCACCTAGTGTGCGGCTACAACCACTAGTCGTCTAGTACGTCTACTATGCTACCACTACTTCTTGTTGCCCCACTATAAGTGTGCCTGTCACAGACGGCGGCGGGTGTTCCGGAGAAAGGCATGTGTCATTTACGACATGTTGACCACTCCAGAAAAAAAAATATCGCCGAATCCACGCCGATACCCAAGAGAAATATCTCTGAAACCATCCACACATCCGCACATAGGCTTGGCTCCTGCTTCTTAAACTATGGGTCCCTGGCATTTCTCTTCCCCAGTGATGCCATTCCATAGTGGCAGGAGCTATAATGTGCTTTTGCCAATTAGCCAGTAATTACTTGCTTATACCCCTTTCACACTCTCCAAGTCACCCTCTCATACACTTCATACACCTCATACACCTCATACACTCACACACACACACATCATCCCCTTGCCCGCTCTCTGCTGGCGTCTCTCTCACTTTCTTTCCCATGAAGTAGATGCTGTGTGTTTGTCTGCCTGGGACCGACTGCACCCCCTTCTGCAACTAAGGAGAAGCATATGCATACCCCGTCATCCTCCGGCATCCGTTTGTTGAAGGGGAGCTTTCCATGGCCGTTAATACCGCGTGTTGGACCGAGAGATAGCGAAAGCCTATAGTCCCCCGATCCGTTTTGCTACTATTATACTTTTTCACCCCTTTGCCCTTCACCTTTCTAGTAGTCTCCTTTCGCCTCGAAACTCTTGACTGGCCCTGACCGGCTTGGAGCCGTTGGAGAAACTACACTTCGGCTAACCACACTACCTTCCATCACCACACCACTACAAGAACACTATCTTCACCCACACACTCAAAAAATCACACCAGCAACAAAATCCCACCACGTAGGCAGAAGGCGAGGCTTTTGTTGCTTTACACCTCTTTTATTAGTCTTTTTTGGAGGTCGATCGCCGGAGGTTTTTTCCACCCCCATTCCTCCCTTCAATTTTTTTTGGCCCTTTTGCTATTTTTATCTCCTCTTGGCGAGTCCTGCATCTCGGTCCATCCAGACATTCTCTCGTCTTACCTATTTGGGATTGAGCCACCAAGCGTCGTGAACCCAGAACGCATACAATTTTTTCGTTTCCCTTTCTCAATTTTTTTTTTCTCTTTTCCTTTTTTATCCGAGTGTGTGTGAGGGGGGCAGATAATAGGATCGGGGCTATTAGGCCGATCCTACAGAAACTCTCCGAGGATGAGCTGGAAAGGCGTCAAGAGTGCCTCGAAAGCTATGGGAATATGGCCGTCTTCCAAGAGGAAAACTGCAAAGAACCAGAACAGCAATTCGAAGGATGCGTCACGGTATATATATATCCAACCTATCTTTTTTTTTTTTCTTCTTTCGCCCTTGCATTGTTTTCCTTTTGTCCACTCTGCTATATCATATATCATATTGCAAAAATGGCGATAGCCTTGCCAGACAATTTAAAAGACCGAGACATGCTAAGGCTGAGCGGAGTTGCTCGGCTGGTAGGGCTGCTACTTACATCGTGGATCCTGCGAACCACCCTGTTCGTGAAGAGGGATATCCCTGGATAGTCGCAAGCCACAGAATTGTTGACCTCGGCCTTTTTACTTTGTTTCTTTTTTATTGCTTCGCCATTCTTTGCTTTTCAATATTTTATACCTCTTTTTTTTTCTCTTGTTCTTTTTCCGAGTCAATGTTCAATGCGCTGCGACCCTCCTGCGGCAAGAACGACCGAGATGAGGATTCCCTGGCTAACTGGAATTGGAAATCTCTAGGTATTTCAGTAATGGAAGCGCTCAGTCTTCAACTCTGTCGGTAGTGGATAGCCAGCTTGACAAAGCCTTCGATGCTCTGCGAAGTACGTGTCCCCCCTCCCACCTCCATGCTGTCGAGATGGCGTAGCGGGGTGGTGACAGCGAGCCACGTCGGCCCACTAACACCGTCTGCACTTCCAGGTAGCGATGACCCCAAGGATGCCATAGGTGTGGAATCGTCCATGTCCTACCTCCAGGACCTAAACGTGAATCTTGAGAATGCTTCTCTATTCGTTGCGCTGGAGCTGTTCCAGGCTCCGAGCATCGGCGAGATTACGAGAAAGGGTTTCGTCGAAGGATGGAAGAACTCCGGGTAGGTCTCCGTCTCTCGCCCATTCCCAGTGTGGTGTGCGCCCTCGGGGCCGCCGTCACACTCCGAGCCAGTTCTCCCGCTCCTCACGGACTTGGCAGGCTAACATACTGCGTAGTGTTTCGGTGACACGCCAAGGATGCGCCTCGCACATTAAATCCCTAGTCTCTACCCTCTCGCACAACCCATCCTACTTCAAGCAAGTATACCGATACGCCTTCGTCGTCGGCAAAGAGACCGACCAACGCGCCCTCAGCCTCGAGAACGCCCTCGTCTTCTGGCCCATGCTCTTCAGCCCTCCCGGAATGGAGTGGAAATCGGCCTCGTACGACTGGTTGGAGCTCTGGACGAGTTTCCTCAAGGAGAAGTGGACCCGTTCCGTTAACCGCGACATGTGGAACATGACTCTTGAGTTTGCGCTTCGTACCATGTCGGATGAGACGTTGTCGTTTTGGAGCGAGGACGGCGCTTGGCCGAGCGTTATCGATGAGTTTGTGACGTGGTGCCGGGAGACCCATGGGATTGGAAAGGGTAGGGAACAGGATCACATGGATATTGTCGATTGAACCCCGACGTCTTCTCCTTGTGACGGAACATAATGAGGCCCTCGAATAATGTCGCTCCTCCGCGCCTTGATGACCCGACGTGCAAAGCTTTTCCTTTTTTTTTTATTTTGTTTATGAAACGAAACGAGATGCCGACCCCCCGACCTCCCCCCCCTTTTTTTTTCCTTCTCCGTACTAGAAATGCTTTGATGACGGGATGGAAAGATTTTCTTCATATTCATGGGCATGGGTTCGCATGGAAGAGGGCCGGTTTTTGGCGCTTGCCTTTTGCAGAGAAAGAAAAGAAAAGAATCCTATGACACGAGACTCTCTTGCCTTTTTTTAGACCCTTGAGATTTTTGGGGGTGACTCGCTGGAGGAATCTGGTGGGGAGGGTTAATACTGCTTATCTTGGGGAAGCAGTCGTGATATCAATAGAGAGCAATGCGAAATCCATGACTTGAAAACCTTAAGAGATCCTAAATGCGTGAACAAAAAAGGGGTGCTGGTATATGGTGTGGTTGGTTGGCGGAAGGGGCTGGCAACTTAGATGCGTTGGGGGATGTAAGAGAAGATCATCTTGCTTGTAATTCTTTGCTGTCTATGCCATGTTTTAGATTTCCAGGATACAAATACACGAAACCGTTCTCGAGCAGGCCGCAGTGTCTGCTCAACGGTTGAGAATATGGTACATCCCACCACCACCAAGGGCTCTCCGTAACTCTTTCTCGGTAGCCGACTCGCGGTGAATTCCTCCCGCCCACCAAAATCGTATATATCCAATTCGATCGAGGGCCGATATTCGAGTATCCGCCGAATTAAAAAAGTTCATGCCATCACATTATCTCTCCCCCCATCCCCCCAAAAAAAAGCGCCACCACCTCACGCCGCAGTATTCCACTTCACGGGCCCAAACTTGGCCAAACTCGCCAAAGTGCCATCGCCCAACTTGACGTGGGCGGCCCTGACGACCCTAGGATCCAGCCTCATGGTAGCCCTGACGCCGTCGTGGGCGGCGGCGGAGGCGTCGTACCGCATGACGAAGTAGTGGCCCTCCTTGTGCTTCATCTGGTGTCGCGTGACGGGGGAGGGGAGGGAGAAGACGCCGAGGTTGGCGAGGCCGCGGATTACGCCGCCTTGGCGGAGGACGATTTGGCCGCAGGTTAGGGCGATTCTGTTATTTTGGAGAAGGGTTAGATATTTCTTCGAGGATCGGGGTGGGGGTGGATTGGAGGGCGGGTGGTATATACTCTTTGACCTCGGCGAGGTTGCCGGGTCGGACCTGGTTTGGTGGTTGGTTAGTTTGGCGGTGGAGAGTTTGGGGGAATTGGCTGAGGGATGGGGAAGAGGCGAGGACATACTATTCCTACGAGTTCGTAGAGCATTGTGGATTGGGCATGGAGATGGGTCCGTCGCGATGGGCTGGCTTTTTCGCGATGGAAGTTGGTTTGGTGATGGTGTTGAAAAAGACGCTGGCAGGAAATTCGAGCTTTTTCCGAGGTTTTGCCGAATCTTTGGCACATGGCATCGGCGCATCCCCGCTGCTTCCTACAGCTGGCGCCAATTCGAATTCAAACCAGTTCGACAGAGGCCGGCAGTCGGCCTCATCTCCTACACCCCAAGGCCCCAATGTGAGAGCCATCAAGGCGGGAAAGGGTGGAAATGGCCAATTAGGTAGCCTCTCGACCCGCCTATCACCTTCGCTGCCTGCAAAATACTTCGTGTAGACCCAGCGGCCCCATCACCGAACCACAAGGATCCTAGGTACCAGTCGCCCGCTCGTTACACAAGAATCTAATAAGAATTTGAACGCACGATAGATTCCTGAATAAGCCTCGGTCGATGAGAAGATGGAGACGCGTTCTGTCTCTTCACAGCAGGCGTCATCCCCATAAGATCACATTCGGGCATAACATCAAGGATTGCCTTGGGGAAGACCATTACGGCAAGGCCCCAAACAAGGCAGATGCGAATGGTCTAGAAGTGGGACAAGTCGCGGTCGGGCGAGAAAGACCCGACCATAGCAGAGGTGGGTTTCGACTGCTCCTTCGCGCTTAGAGAGACCTATATGTGCGTGGGGGTGAAATCAAGCTGTTCCTGGAAAGGATGTGATCCAATGAGATATCCTTGTTTGACTGCTCCTTTCAAATTCAGATCGTGAGCGAAGCGCTCGAGTGAGTCTAATGCCGCAGTGATGTGGAGTTGATATGGAGTGGTAGATGGCTCGGACATGGAGTTCGTCCGGGGCGTTTCCTTAAGCGCCCTTGTCAATTTCTCCCCCCTTCCCTCGCGGTCCATACCAAAGGGCCTCCGCGCGATATGCTATTTTGGTAGCTAAGGATAGATGGTGTATCTGGAGAAGAATAATTGGAAGTGAACCAGGTTCACTTTGCCAATCCATAACTCTTGCTGTTCTACATAGTGCCCTTCTCTGTTGTTCCGTGGATTACCTTGATCTAATGTGACATCGAGAGATTCATAAATGTTGTACAATGAGAGGCAATCATCCTCCCCACCCACGGCTCTAAAACTCCAACTTCCTCAACGCCCGCCATATCCTCCAAGGAAGCTTCCACCCCGGCTTCACCGCAAACGGGTCGAAATCCTTCTTCTGCAGCGCAAGCAAATAATCCTCCGCCGGCACCGCCTCCAGCAGCACCCCAAACGCCCTCCGGACATCCCTCGCAACGTCCCCGTCCCCTTGCTCATCATAGATGTGCTCTTCGAGCTCCCCCTCGTGTTCGTAGGCGTGGTCGGCGAGGCGACCGGCCTGTAGATTCTTAAGCATCTCCCGTGCCGTGATCAAGTGGTCGTTTGCGCGCGTGGCGACCTTGAACACGGCGTCGCGGAAGCCGGGCGCCTCGGGGCCTTGGCGGAAGACGGATTCTTCGGTGACATTGCATTCGGCGAGGACGTCTAGGGGGAGGAGGAGTGCGGGATCGCGACGGACCGTGTTGTCGAATCCCGAAGTGGCTCCCGTCGGTGGTGGGGGAGCTGCGAGGATGGGAATACCGCGGATAACGGCGGTGATACCGCAGGCTTTGCCGATATGACTGGCCAGGTGGTCTACGTGCATGGAGCGCATAGGGATGGCGGCGAGAGTGGCGTACATGAGGGTGGAGTAGGTGTTTTCGGCGTAGTCTTCGAGGGACGCGAGGGATGGGTAGGGTCGGTTACTCATGTGGCGCTCGCGCGTCTTTATTAACCTCGAGATCCAGAACTTGAGCGATTTCTGCGCCGAGGGCCCGGACCGCGCTTCGAGGTCGTCGAGGGCCTTGCGGAGGAGGAGACATATGGGTTCGCGGGGTGGGGTTCCGGCGAAGGTCTTGTCGATGGATTCGCGCCAGAATTGTATGCGCATCTGGCCGAGGGTGGGGTTGGAGACGGTCTCGGGGAGACGTACGAGTTCGAGGTTTAGGGTGCGAAGGGCATCGTAGACGTCTTGAACTGGTGGAGGGACGAACTGTCGGATGAGGAAAGCTTGGCGATCGGCCAGACTGCGGATTTCCAAATGTATGTTAGCAATGGAGGATGCTTTTAGGCATAGGAGAGACTAGCCATTGGATTGGGAGGGTAGATACACACGCAATCTGCTTCACGCAGTAGTTCTTGGCTTCGACGATATCTGCCTCCGTCGCAAAGTGGCGGCGCCCGGACGGCCGAGATCTTGCTAGCCTTCTGAGGCCGCCGCGTATAATTGACCGATGATACATTGGGGGAGAGCTAAGTCGACAGTTCAGGATCCCATGGTGACACGCAAATGGGTGTGTAAGTGGGTGGTGCTGTCGATTGACGTCACGACAGGAGGAAAGTCGAGGTGCTTCGCTATTATTCTCGATCTTTAACAAAAAATTGCGGCGGAGCTCACAAAGTCGAGAGCTGCCAGCTGGAGCACTGAAATGCCCAGCTTGTGATAGGCCAGTGTGACGGGAGCCGGCGCTCTCAACCGCTATAAATGTTCAGCGCTGCGCTAATTGGACCCACTAAGCATCGTCGATTATAGTGGCACATTAAAGTCACCTGATCCCGGATTAGTGGGTTCGCGGGGCATCGCGTCTCCCATAATTTTGTCGCGTCTCCCGAACAGACCGTGGCAAGCCTGGTCATTCAAGCATCAAGGGGACAGAGCTTCGATGTTCAAGTGCAGTCTGCTCCATGCTCTCGGAAGTACGAAGTACCACATCGCGACTTGGAAACCCCGAGCCTTGAATAGGAATTTACTAACCACTAACTTTGATGTCTGTGGGAACCATGGTAGACGTGGATTCCCCAGAACGTCCCGCTAAGAAGCAGCGCCTTGCCGGCGAATATGGCGGTCATGGTCTCGATCGAACCGGAGACTCGAGTCCTCCGAGTAGTAGCCTCCCCGTTCCAGAACGCTTCTTCCAGGACCCAATACTACCGAGTGAGCCTACACTCCCGATAGCTCAGTCCTCGCCTCTTCCTGCCTCTCGCCTCCCTCCGCTTCATAACAGTGATCACCATACTCGGCGACGTGCTACTCCCTCGAAATCCGAACCGCCCGCTCCTCCTCTACAACATGAGTCTTCCTCGGTGGCCTTTGACGAGGACATGTTTGAGGCTTTTGTCGGTCACAAAGTAGAGCCGGATGTCATGGACATAATCAGAGAGCACAGCCATGGGAACCTTGAAAGGGCCGTTAACATGTATTTTGACGGAACTTGGCAGAAATACAAGAAATCTGCGGCGGCTAGGACCACCTCTGCAGCTTCGGCCTCTGCCACGCCGGGTCATAATACACCGACGATAAAAACCGAGACCGATGTGCTTCCCCAAAGGTCCAAACAACAGCCAAGGTACATCGGCGCCTTTGGGGTTGAAGGGTGGGCAACTCGGAGTGGCTACAACATGCTAAGGCATGGCGACCCCGTGAAAATCGAACGTCAAAAGATACAATTGCCCCAGACCACACCAAAGGGCCAAACGAAGATCGGCGTCCCTCTAGTTACCGCCCGCATGACAGCCGCTGCTGCGAGACGCGTTGATGTCATTGTCCGATTTACCAATTCGACGGGGACAGAGCTAGGAAGGCTATCCAAGGAGACCGCTAATTGGGTTTCGACGTTGATGGATCAGGGAATTTGCAAGTTCGAAGGGACTTGCGTCTATGCGCCGGAACGATTAAGGACAAATGATACTGTATTCCTGCAGCTGAAAGTGTACCTGCTGCCCTCTGCCTTCCAAGCCAAGGTATTACATCCTTCAGATGACATTACCGTTAGCTTCAAGGAGGAAGAGGAAACTACTCAGGAGAAAGAGCTTCGTCTGAGACAAGTGGCTCTTGTAAGGCTCTTTCAGGAAATAAATGTTCTTCCTTCTACTCTCAATGCTGCCGACGCAAGACAGCAGCGACAGGGATTGCTTGATGCTGCCGAGTTGGATGAGAAGAAAGCAAAGGAGTTGCCTAAGCCAAACGGACGGTACGTTGTTTTCAGCTGCTTACGGTATCGTTGTCAAAATTTAAGTTACTAACTGTAGATCGTAGGGATGGTACGGGTACACCTTCGACTCCTCCCGACGAGTCCGAAGAAGGCGAGGAGCTCGAGCAAGACCAGCTAGATGCCCTCTACCGAAAAGCTCAATCCTTCGACTTCAACACTCCAGAAGCCGAGCCTTCGGATACGTTTGCTCTCGAACTACGCCCTTACCAAAAGCAGGCTCTGTATTGGATGCTGAACAAGGAACGAGGCGAGCTAGGCCACCGAGAACCTTCGCTGCATCCATTGTGGGAAGAGTATACCTGGCCCCTAAAGGACGCCGACGACAAGGATCTCCCCGTGCTTGAAGGGCAAGAGAAGTTCTACATGAACCCTTACTCTGGCGAGATGACGCTCGTCTTCCCGGCCCAGGAACAGCACTGTCTTGGTGGTATCCTGGCTGATGAGATGGGTCTTGGGAAGACTATCCAAATGCTCAGCTTGATTCACTCTCATAGGCCTTATGAGCGAGTCCGGCCGAAGACTGGGCTTTCCTCTCTTCAACAACTGCGATCGCCAGCTCTTGGTGAAAGTGAAGTGCTTCGAGCTCCTCACACTACCTTGGTTATTGCACCCATGTCGCTGCTTGCGCAGTGGCACAGCGAAGCTGAAAAAGCGTCCAAAGAGGGAACAATCAAGGTCTTAGTCTACTATGGCAGTGAGAAGAATTGCAATCTGCAAGCCCTGTGCTGCGAGGAGAGCGCAGCGTCGGCGCCGGATGTAGTGATCACTAGCTACGGGACAGTGCTCTCCGAGTTTAGCCAGATCCTCGCCAAGAAAGGAGACAAGTCGCAACACCATGGCCTATTCTCCCTCAACTTCTTGCGCATCATCCTCGACGAGGCACACACCATCAAGAACCGGCGATCCAAGACATCAAAGGCCTGCTATGCGCTCGCAGCCGATCACCGGTGGGTCCTGACGGGAACCCCCATTGTCAACCGGCTCGAGGATTTGTTCAGTCTCGTGCGGTTTCTGGGTGTCGAGCCGTGGAACAACTTTTCGTTCTGGAGGACGTTCATTACGCTGCCGTTCGAGTCTAAGAACTTTGTGCGGGCGCTGGATGTCGTTCAGACGGTGCTGGAGCCGTTGGTGATGAGGAGGACGAAGGATATGAAGACGCCTGATGGGAAGCCGTAAGTATACGCAGGAAAAAGGACGAAGAAAGGAAGAGTAAAAACGGATCCACTAACAAACTGTGTAGACTCGTACCCCTTCCACCAAAGCATGTTGAGATTGTCAAAGTTGAGCTTTCTGAAGCCGAGAGAGAGATTTACAACTACGTCTTCACGAGGGCCAAGAACACACTGGATAACAACATGGCCTCAGGAACGGTAATGAAGGCATATGCGAGCCTGTTTGCACAAATTATTCGCTTGAGGCAAACCTGCTGCCATCCCATCCTCATCCGGAACCGAGACATCGTGGCCGAAGAGGAAGAGGCGGCGAGCGCAGCGGCCGCTGCTGATGTCGCCGCGGGTCTCGCTGACGACATGGATCTAGACGTCCTGGTTCAGAAGTTCGCAGCCGATATCGCGGACCAGTCCAAGCCGGGCGCGACGTACGGAGCGCATGTGTTGGAGCAGATTAGGAAGGAAGCCAGCCTCGAGTGTCCGATTTGCTCCGAGGAGCCCATGATTGAGCAGACGGTGACGGGGTGCTGGCATTCGGCTTGCAAGAAGTGTCTTCTTCAGTACATGAAGCACGAGATCTCGCGGGAGAAAGTACCCAGATGCGTACACTGCCGCGAGCCCATCAACATGCGCGACCTATTCGAGGTGATCCGCCACGAAGACGAGCTCGACCCGATTCACGGAAAAGCGCGCATCAGCCTCCAGCGCGTGGGATCCAGCGACTCGTCGTCCAAGGTGATGGTTCTCATACGAAACCTCCGCGAGCTGCGCAGGGAGCACCCGCGGATGAAATCCGTCGTCTTCAGCCAGTTCACGTCGTTCCTCTCGCTCATCGAGCCGGCGCTCCAAAAGGCCAACATGAAGTTTCTCCGCCTCGACGGGTCGATGTCGCAAAAGGCCCGCGCCGCCGTGCTCTCCGAGTTCCGCGAGGCGAGCAAGTTTACCATCTTGCTCATCAGTCTGAAGGCGGGCGGCGTGGGGTTGAACTTGACGTCGGCGCAGAGGGTGTACATGATGGATCCGTGGTGGAGTTTCGCTGTGGAGGCGCAGGCGATTGATCGGGTGCATAGGATGGGGCAGGAAGGGGAGGTGAAGGTTTTTAGGTTTATTGTGCAGAATAGCGTGGAGGAGAGGATGTTGAAGGTGCAGGAGCGGAAGAAGTTTATGTGAGTTTTTCCTTTTCCTCTCTTCCCCCCGGGTGCTTTCTTGGTGGGAGGAGATATGTTTGCTAACCTTGTCGACAGTGCTTCATCTCTAGGGATGATGAGCGATGAGGAGAAGCGGCTCCAGAGGATTGAGGATATCAAGGATCTTCTTAGTTGAGGTAATGCAGCATCGGGGGACGAGGTAATAGACATAGACGCATGGGAAACGACATGAATAGACGATCTGGCCATCATCCAGTCTTTGAGCTTCGAACAATACGATCCGAGTCTCGCTCCTTTTGGGAAAGAGCGACTCCCTCGAGGCTCCTTGCTCCAGTTATCATGATTCTGAATCTCTTCCACTTCCTGGATTGGAAGGAAGTCCATGGGTATCATCATAGCTCTTGCTCCACCACCAGCTTCAGTTGCTCCATTCATTATTATGATCATTGACAATAGCTCCAGGTGCTTTTTGATAATTACTTCTCATGATTCACTTGGTTATTTACTCCATGTGAACTGGCACATCGCAGTTTCTAGGTGATTGGGGACCCTTCTCGAAAAAGTATATAGACGACCCTTCCCTCCTCCGAACTCTTCCTTTTCAACTCCCTTTTTTCTCACAACCATCAACAAATATTCTCCCAAATCACAAATTCCTCATTAATATCAATTCCTTTATTCATTTATCCCCTTTACCCTATCAATCACCCATCATGAAGGTGTCTCAGACATCTTCCAACCAGCCATCGCGCTCCCAGCAAGAGCCTTCCCCGATGGTTCGCCTCTTCAGCGAGTATCTTTCGAAGATGGACACCGACCAGGTTGACCAGGTTAACCAGGCTGGCAATCGCACTCATTTTCTCACCAACATCCAAACCCATGGACCGAACAAGGTGGCTTATGAATTTTCCACCGATCCTCATGGTCGCCTTCATGGCTCATCCTCGACTGAGAGTGAGAAACTTCCTGCTGTTGTTGCAGGCCAGGGTAAGCTTATTGATCTTCACTTTTTATTGAGAGCCACTCTGATTGTCTAATTGGTGATACAGAACCCCCTGTCTCGACTGCCCACTCGGGTTCGGTGAAGTTCCCTAAGCCCTCTCAGGGCAATGCCAACCAGGCAAACATCAAGCATGCCCAACCTAAGGACATCCCTCTCAGTCATCTCTACTACAATCGCCCAGCTCATTCCAATTACCTGCGCGTCCTTCCCATGATCAATCCCTCCTTCAACGCTATACGCATTAGGAACGTTTTCGATCGTGATAACTCCGACCAAGATGACGCGGCCGCGGGCTCTGGCATTTGGGCCAACCCCAAGCGTACGATGGAACTCGATCTGCGCCCTCTGTCGGAGCTGCTGCCTTTGAAGAAGGAAGCCGCCGGTACCAAGAACGATGCCACTCGCTACGAGGTCAATGATATCTGGTCTGACCCCAAGACCGTCATGGAATTTGACTTGGTCAAGGACCCTCTTCGATACCAACTTGACCGTGTCGTCGATCGATTCCCGTGGGAGCAGGAGGACAACGATGGTTCCGAGCCTCATGTTTCCTCTGTCGAGGACGACGCCGACCATGGCTGGGACGTTATCAGCAACAGCAGCCGGGCTACCCTGGGTGGTGTCGAGGATGAAACTGCCTACTCCGACAACCTAACTGACGGCGAAAAATTCGATGGATGGTACGAAGGCCGCGCCAATTCCCCCACTTCCGACAACTGGGTCAACAGCGAGCCCGAGACGGACGACAACGAGACCGTTGCGAGCGACAAGGCCTCTCCCACCTCTTCGGAGGACCAGGACGTTTCGCAGCTCGCTACCGACAGCGCCCTCTTTGGCCAAACCAGCGACACGCTGCGCATCCCCCGGCAGGGTGCCTTCCCTGATGAAGAGGTTACCTACCCCGTAGGCACCATCATTGTCCGCTACGACGACGACGAGGACCAGTATCGCCGCCGTACCATCACTGTTCTGAGGGCTCGCCCTACCGGATGGATTGTTATCGCCCGCGCCCGTGGACGCTCGGGTGAGATTTGCCTGTATCCTTCCTGCCTTACGGATCGTCCTGGTGTTTTCTAAATGAGGAGGACAAAAACTGGAGAAATGGAAGTTTTCGTGTTGATACTGCGGTGTTTGGGAATTCCGGGCGGGTTGGATTTTGGGTCTTTGGAGGAAGGTTTTTGGTGATTCGGCAAGGTTGGGGTTGGCAAGACCCCTACGGCCCTGCAGGGTGCGAGGTCGACTTGAGTGCACAGCGACGACTAAACTCCACGGAGGCCGAACTGACGCAAGTTGTCTGCAAAACGGAACCT